>PVIR01000597.1:0-164944 GCA_004026965.1 Petromus typicus
TGTTCTTGTTTTTTCCTTAAACTTTTGTCAACCTATAACAATCACCCTTATTTTACAAAGCCAAAAAATCATGTATAAAAAGAACACAAAAGGCCTAGTAAATTTACAACAACATCACAACCTCTCTTGTGTTCGTGTGTTGTCTGTCCATTCCGACTCCATTCATTCCTGTCTTCGGCGATCCCAGACCCTACACCACAAACAGTCACCGACAACCTGCTGCTAAAGAGAAGAGAGAATTATGTCCGCTGACCTGACTGCAAGTCGAGGCACCGAGTGGCCTGTTTTAGGCACATACAGCAAGGCCTGGGAAAAGAGCAAAGCCAAGGGCAGCACCGTTCAGGTGCACAGTGAGACTAGACTTGAAAAGGTGACAAATTTCTAGGCGGAAAATACACTGACCTCTCATTTCCAATCTTTCCAGTAGGCAAATGTCTCACTACAATGAAGTCCAGGGTAAAGGATTACATCAACAATATGGATATAAACCCCATTTTATGCCCTACCAAAGATTCAGACTAATTTCTAGTATATTTTTTCAGCTACAAGAAAGAGCAAATTTAAAAACATTATCGACAACATCCTTATGCACAAGTTAGAGTGAGTATTATCTTTTTAAAAATCATGGGTATAATCTTGAGGTATGGGATAAATCTTACTTAAATTCATAAGAAATACTAAGAACTTTTAAGGTCATTAAAAACAGTAAAATCTTAAAAACCATGTCTAGAAGGAGATGTCAACACCTCAAATCCAAGTAACACTTTAATGGGTGCAGCTTGAGCTTTGTGAGATGATACCAGCAAAATTCCCAAAAGGAATTTCCATATGAGTACAATCATAATTTACACCTGATGAACAAACTCAGCAAAATGGCAGATAGAAAGTCAACATAAAAATCAATAGTTTTACATAGACCAAAAAAGAACTAGCTCAGAAAAATATCAGGAAAACAATTCCATTCACAATACCTTTTTCCTCACATGCAGGTTGAGCCCAGGGTCTTTGTTCTGAGCTCTATCAATAGCTGTGTTTTATTTTCATTTTGAGGCAGTGTCTCACTGAGTAAGGAGTACAGGAGTAAGGTTGCTAGATGTTGAAGCCCTTGTATCTCATTCTAAAAGTGATTTCTAGGTTCTTTCTGTCTTGAACAGAGAATAGATGAAAGAAATACAAAAAGTAGAGAGGTTTTACATTTTTAAAGGTAAGAAGGGTGGAGAACTCTGCTCTGCAGAGTGAGTTTTCAGGTGAACTAAAGGTAAGAAAAGAGATTCATACTGGCCATGCAAAGCCTTAGCAGTGGCCCTGGTTGACAGTGGCATTCTTTTTGTATTTCCCATTCCTGAGGCTGGCACAGATCTAGGCAGTGCTACCCAAAACCTGCTCAACTGCTCACAAGGGGAAGTGAAGCTATCATTTTGGTTCCATGCTCAGGGCTTTGGGAGCTGGTCTGTGCATCTGTCCTGGAACTCTGCACTCAGTAGGCCGTGCCCTTTCCCCAGCCACTCTGCTGGCCCAATCCCTAATCTCCTATCTCACTAGAGTTCATCATCCTCCTACCTCAGCCTCCCATTGTCCTGGGTCCACTAAACCTGGCTCATAGTAGCTCTAAAATAAACTGACAAAAACTAAGAATGAGCCTAGCAAACGAGCCAAAACCCTGCACAAGGAAGATTACAGATTTTGAGAAACAGAAACTGAGACCAATGGGAGATATAAAGGCCTCCCATGTTCATGGATTGACAGAATTAAATTATTAAATCATTAATAATTATTAAATTATTGTTAAAATGATCATACCACCAAATTTACATGTTCCAGCAAAACCCACAAAAATATCAACTCATTTTCCTCATACAACTAGAAAAATAACAATCCTAAAATTTAAATGGAAATACAAAAGACTCAGAATAATTAAAGCAATTCCTAAGTAAAAGAGTCATGATGGAAGTATCACAATATCCAATTTTAAAATACATTATCTAACCACAGTAACAAAAATACCATGATACTGGCACAGACACAGACCAAAGAGAATGAAATAGAGGTAAAATAAATAAATCCCCACAGCTACCGCTGTTACTGAATGGTCAATTCCAGGAGGAGTCCTTCCAGGTTCTCAGTATCCTGAATGAAGAGTTAGGGAAGACACATGAAAGGTAGTGGTTGGATGTATATTTATTTTAGATGGAAAAGAAGTGTAGTTCACAGAGTAAGAACAGCCTCATGAACAGGAAGATGAGAGAAAATGCATCTTTTTGAGAAAGGAAGGGAAGATGTGGCTAAAATTGGCTGGGAAAGAATATGTGACAGGATGCCAGCACACGTGTGCGGAATAGCCCCCAAAGCCTTGCGTGTGGACTGCTTTCAGGAGAAGCGTAGGCCAAACAGCCAAAGGACTGAGTGACTCAGAAAGACCAGTGCATAGCGAGATTCTGCCGATGATGTGTGTGTTCTCCTTGCAGATGGCCCATGCCCACTCTGCAGAGTGTACTTATTTTCCTGGTTTTATTCGGCTGAAACCCACTCCATACAGCATTTCTTTTCCTCACGTAATGAAACTCTGCTAGTGTGTGTGCTTGTCTTGACTAATTCTTTGCTCACAACAGAAAGAACTTAGAAGCACCCTCAAGAAGGAGGGCTCTGCAAAGCCCTAGAACGCATTTGGCTCAGCCAGCCAGGAGCAGCAGGCACAATCCTTCAGGCACGTTTTGTTTGTTTACCTCTAAAAGGACAGGAAGGCTTTTGTGTGTTTCCCAGCTACAGAAGGCCTACAGACCCACTAGAAATGTCTCTCCTCTTCTCTTGTGCTGCCGCATTTTTGGTCACGCACTGCAGATGCCGTCACTGAAGGACAACCAGGGAGTCCGTTACTCACCTAGCTGCAAAACCAATGATTCAGTTACTAGTGTGACCTGGAGTCTAGTGTGTCTTTATACCTCATTTTTCTGTTCACTGTGGTTCTTTGCTTTTTAACTTTTCTGAAGAAAAACAGCTGCTGGTGATTTGCTAATCTGTCTGAGTAGCTGCTGAACCCACTGAACTTCCTTTGAGTTCAAAGTCCCATCTGTACTTTCCCCTCAGTGGCTATTTCTTTTTCAGGGTCTCCATTCGTTTTGTCACAGGACTCGGCATCATCTCGTCTCGTCACGTGCCTGGCCACCTGTTTTGGGTCAGCCCCACGAGCTCCAGCATGTTTGTTTCCCTTCTTTGTTTCCTCTAACAAACTTCGGGAGCTGTCAAGTTAGCTCAGCGGGTACTGTACCCACCTTAGAAGTACAAGGACCTTAGTTCAATCGCATATATATATATATAAAACTACAGGTAATTTATAAAGATATACCTTACAATCATGAGCAAAACAAAAGAATAGCTAGTAAAGCATAACTAAAGTGACTGTGGGCTATTCTTAGGATTTTAATTTTTTTCTTCAAAATGAAAAATATTTATTGTTAGGGTAATTACAAAAGATATTATTTCTCAAATGGCTCCACCCTGCTTATGTACAGCCATCAAATAGCTCAATGCCCCTCTCCTAAAGGTGTTAATGGGTCCCCCTATGGAGAAAAAAGACCTCAAGAGGATGTTCTACTGTGCTCCTATGGCAGATGTCAGCATCCTCCTAGTATTGGATACTAGACATATGTCTAGTCTTGGATAGAGACGTGTCTAGTGAATACTTGAGTTGTACATGGGACACTACGTGGGCTCAAATCAGGCTCTTCTTTCAGCACGGGACACTGTCTTAATGACTCAAGACCTCTCTCTCTCTCTGTCTCTGTCTCTCTCTCCAAGACCCAAGATGAGCCACAGGAAATATAAAGCACACCCTACTGATTTCCTGATTCCCCCACTTGGTCATACCTTAATTGGTGGGAAAGCATTGACTATGTCAACCGTAATGCTGTTTGGGTTCAGTATGAACTTTTGAAATGACTAGAAGGTATGAGCATAGGATAATAGTTTAAATTATGAGATTATTTTCCAATTATACCACTTATGCTTAAACATAATGTGGCACAAATTCCCTGTGTTCAGGCTTTTGTAACCCTTTATCTCAGGATAGGTGCAGAAATTGTGATTTTTAGCACGGCCCTCAAGATAGAAAGAAATGTCTTGTAGGATTCCGGAGCTCATCTGTCTCTTAGAGGGACATGGGTTGATCCCATTTTTTTCGTGAAGAAACTTCAGATAGGACCTCGGACACCTATGGTCCATTTAATGGACATGGTCTTTTCTGTGATCAACAGTCAGGTTTTAGAGAGGATTGACAGAGAAAAGCCAGGACGACAGTGGTGTAACTGATTGTGTCTTGAACTCAGCCAGATCATTCAAGAGATAACCTAAGGATGACTGGGTGCAAGAAATCTGGACCCTGGGCACATAACTGTGCCAAGCTAATGCCTGGGGTCTGCTCTGAGTGTGAGGCAACCACTATGCCTGGCGTGGGTACTAGGTGTTGACTGCCCCACACCCACAGAGGACCTAGGCCTACCAAGTCCTTGTTTCCCACTCTGAAGAGGCTCAAGGAAACTTCTAATACCCTTGCCAGTGAGCACCACCATTTCCCATGAGGACCATAGAGTAGCACTAAATGTCATGCATGAGCTAATTCAATCTCTCCATTCTGTCTTGATTTATTTCTCTGGAAGATCAACCTCTAGGTCTTTAGCTACTGTTGGGATTAAGGAGACTCCTAGTTTGAAATTCTTCACTGTCACTCTAATGTGTCACTTTTAAGGATACATGTTTCACCACGGGTTTCTAAACGCACCACAGTATCCCACTTCCTTGCTAGGAAAAGACTTCCTAGCAAAATTTGGGGTAAATTCTCAAATTACAACAAAGGTTAAATGGGCTTTAACTGTTGGGTCTTTGCCAGTTTCCCATGGCCTAATTAGTCAATGGGTGGCTCCTGACTCATACCTCGCTTTGGAACGTCTTTCTTTCTCTACTTACCAGAAAAGGGGGATTACTTTGAGTGTATTTACCTGAGGCTAGGAAGAGGACTCTTACCAGTGTCATACTTTTCAAAAGTTAGATGGAGTAGCTGCTGGATGGACACCCTGCCTGACAGTAAAAGCAATTATAACTCTGCTAATATAAAAGTGAAAAACTAAGTTTAGGACAGAAACTAGAAGTCCTGACTCGCCATCAGTTCAGAGAAATTCTTGAGACCAAACCTTATCTGCAGTTAACAGAGGACTGACTTGCCAAGAGTCCAGCTACACTCTGAGACATCTCTTAGTTGTTATAAAAACTTGGACAGCTCTTAATTTGCCTCTTTGATACTTACAAGCCCAGAAGTTAGATGTTCTTCTGAGAAAATTATCTCGCTAGGCAGCACATCAGTGTCCTGCACCTCCAGATCCCAAGGGACTGTGGTTCACTGACGGGAGCAATTTTGTCCAAAAAGACATCAAGGGGCAGTTTATACAGTGATCAGTTTGCTACATGCCATCTAGACCAAACTCTCCCAGAGATCTCTGCTCACAAAGTGGACCTCATAGCTTGTATATGTGCATTGTTATTAGGAAAGGGCAGAAACCAAATAGCTGCACACATTTCAAATATGCCTTTCTAGCTCTCCATGTTTATGCAACAGTCTGGAAGGAAAGGGACTCATTAAACAATAAGTGATCATCTATAAGGTACAATCAGGAAGTTCTACAGTTCCTTGAGGTAGTCCATCCTCCCAAGCAGGTTGCAGGCAAGGAATCCCAAAGAGACATACATGAAGTCTCCTTGAGAAGTCAAAAGGGATACTTAGGCAAGACAGGCAGACCTACAACCCCTCAACACCCAAGCCTCATCCCCAGTTCCTAAAGAATCATCCTACATCCTTGAGGAATGCAGTAACATGCTATAAAAATCCCACAGGAAAACTTGTCACTAGAATTTTCACAAGACTGAAAAGAAAGTTAATTTTGAGAACCTCCAGAAGACTCGAGGTTCCTCTTCAGAAGCAAGACTAGAATTGTACCACAAGAAGATCATTAAGGCATGAATGACCCTAGTTCACCACAACTTACATGGACATCTGTATTAAAGCTTCTTTTATTAATATTTATTGAGTTTATTGATATATCTTATATATACCTTAGGATCACATTCATCACTGGAATGTGTACCTGTATATGATTTATCTTGGTCTTTATTTTTTCCAGCTCTCCTGTCCTCCTTTCAACTTCTCCACTCATTCTTATATACATAAGCTTTGTTTCAGTTTTTTCTCCTTTTCTTCATTTTTTTTATTCCCTTCTTTCTTTTCCCCCACTTCTTTCTTCCTAGTTCCCCATCTGATTTGGTTATTTTTTCATATTTTACAGTATCTATGAAACTATACTTGAGTTCTCAGTTGAAGTCCACACCCCGGGCTTTGGGAATTGTTCTGCTCTCATGTAAAGGGATATTCTCAGGTCTCCTTTCCTAGACAGTTTTATCCACATCTCTGTTTGTTTTTTTTTTTAGGTTTTTTGAGACAGGGTCTCACTTTTTTGTCGTTCAGGCTGGCCCTGAGCTCAGCCTCAAACTCACATCACAATCCTCCTGCCTCTGCCTCCCGAGTGCTGGGATTACAGGCGTGAGCCACCACGCCCAGCACTGTGGTATGTGGTACTGGTTGCTGCTGGGTGTGAGTCTCCACACCCAGTACTGTTATGTGGTTACCAGGGATCGAATCTGGGCCCTTGCGCTTGCAAGACAAGCACCGGAACCACCAAGCTAAACCCCTGGCCCCTTATCCACATCTCTTAACAGAGGAGCAGAAGAGTTCCCAAAGTCCTGACGTGGGCCTCTAGTGAGAATCAGCATAGTATAGCTGAGATCTGATGTCATCCCAAGAACCGGATGATGCAGACAGAGATCATCTTGAGTTTGTGCCACTGTGATCTCTCCTCCACAATTGTACACACACACACATACACACACACATACACACACACACACACACACACACACACACACACACACACACACACCAGGATGTACTAACTGTCCTACTTTTTTTTTTACTTGACCCAAATTTTCCCTGAAAAATCAGTTCTTTTACTAATTTAATAAACTCTGCAACCCTTTGTGTTCATCTTGACCAATTGTTTGCTCAAGACAGGAATAACCTGGAAAACACTTTTATAAGGAGAAAACCCAAGAACACGTTATATTCAGAAATTCTGGATTGGCTTTAACCCTCTTGTGAATAAGATTTTGAGATAGATTTCCTATCAAGAACTGCTTTGGTATGGCACAAGATTTAAATTGAATTTGATAGTACTTTAATAGATGAAAAGTAATAGCCACAAGACAAAATAGAAGGCATAAACATAATGCAAAGAAGACAAGGAAAATTGTAATTTTGAAAGTGAAAACATCCACATCAGAGCAGCTTAAACATTTTTCTTTCTGTTCCCCTAGAACACAGTAAGCTTGAGAATTCCCTTTTACATTCACATCAGTGCCACCTTTCCCTCTGGCACTTGCAAATGGTCTTTCGCCTGTGAATAGACCACCTTTGCACGTGTAAATTAGGGTTTCCTCTATGAATAAACTGCTATTTACTGTGCAAGCTATTCTCTCCCACCAGCCAAAAGAAGATGGAAAATACAGATTGCAAATTCTGTACATTTCCACCATGAAAACACAAAAATATTCCCACTTCTGAACGGCAGGGCACCTCTCTCTGGAGGGTCTGCACTCCACACTGGCATGTGTACGAGCTGATGAACCCTTCCTGTGCTCATCCCAGGCTTCTCCTAGAACCTGGAGATACTCCTTGTTTAGTGTGGCTTGAGTTCACCAGCTGAGCTTCCGGGATCTCCTCAGGTGCAGTGACAGCCTGAATCTACAAGAGGGGCATCAGGTTAGAGCACTTCACACACCAAAGAAACAACATTGCGGAAGAAGACGAGGAAAGAGTACACAGGATGGGAGAAAGCTTTCCTCAGCGAGTTTTCCAACACAAGATAAATATCTAGACTATATAATAAAATGAACAATTTAACTCAAAAATAACAAATAAATTGAAAATGGATGAAGAAACCAAACAAACAGACTTTCCTGATAACAAAATATACCAATGTCCATATTCAACATATTTAGCTTTCAGGGAAATGCAAATCAAATCATGCTGAGATTCCATGTCAACCCAGTTAGAATGGCTGTCGTGAAGACTAGAAGGAAACAAATGGTGACAAGACTGTGGGATCAAGGGACCCGTGTAAACAAGCTGAAAGGAGGGATGTTGTGGGAGCTGGCTCGGGTCCTGGGGATCCTGGGTTTGCTCCCAGAAGTGGTTTCTAACTTTCTGAGTCTTGAACAGAGAACTGGACAGCAGGAGTGCAAAATGCAGTGGGATGTTGTGTTCAGAAAAGGTAGCAAAAGAAGCATCTGCAGAACGAGTTTGTGGCAAGGGAAAGCTTGGGGTTCTGAGGAGCACAGCACTGCTCTGCAGCCAGTGGGGGTTGTACTAAAAATGGAAGCACTTTTTCTGAAAAGGGAAAGAGAGGAGAGACAGCTATCCTGAAGAGGAGGGCCCAGAAAGTTTTATAAACAGGGGCCTTCCTCCTCAAATCACCTTTTTTGTTTTGGGAAAATCCTCACACCAAAGGCCCATACTGTAACTTGTCACGACAGTTCTACTCATCTGTCCTAGGCTCTGAAGTGACATGGTCCAGCCACAAGGCTCTGTACGGGGTGCTGGAGAAGTAGAGCTTTGCATCTTCATATTTCTTCTCACTGACGGAAGGAGCTATAAGCTACAGAGGATCTCATGCTCTCTGACTATGGTCAGGTATTGTGGCTTACTAGCTGTTTTCAAGAAATAAAAACTTGTTGGAGATAATAAGGAGAAAGTTTCTTGTTGCTGTTCTTGTTGTTTTAATAAGGAGGAAGTTAATGTGTGTAGAAAGCCCTGTGAATTTGAGGAAGAGTGACTTGATTATTAGGTTGGGGAAGCAGAGCCCAAATAGGAAGAGGAGCAGGAATATTTCTTCCGTGATTCCCATGGAGGAAAAAGTCTGGCATAGCATGGGGCTAGTGAACCTATCATTCACGTGCTTCATTCATCTGGCTGGCTGTTATCACTGAAAGCTCCGAAAACTTCTCCACCACTGTCACAGAGGCATGCTGGATGAATTATCAAGAGCCCTAACGCTATTGTCTTAGCAAGATTACCCACATCATGGATCTTATTAAACACAGGAGCTTTGCCACAGGTACCAATTTAAGCCAGGGTGAACTGGGGATGGGACTTGGAGTGGCACTGGAGTCTTGACTGTTGAGGAGGAACCTCAGATTTGCAGGAGTAGCTTTTTTCTGGGTGATCTAGGCTTTCACCCCAAAGCACAGAGGGAGCAAGCTTTGCAGACCTGTCGAAGGGACGCTACTAACCTCAGCCCTGAAAAACTTCACATGATGTCACCTCTGTGCAGCTTTGCAGCTTTGCACTGCATCCCTTGAGGAAGAATCCCTTTCGTCACTCCTCAGGAACTGAGGATAAAGCTGGGATGTTGAGAGGCCATAAGGCTGCCCTTAGTCTCTCTGTCAGTTTTTAATTTCTGGAGACTTCAGACATTCTTTTCTGGGGTCCCTTTCATTGAATGGCAGCAACCTGTCTGGGAAGATAGGCTGCCTCTAGGAACTGTGCAACTTCCTGCTTATGTTTCATGAGTGGTTGCTTATTCAGCAGCAAGCTCCTTTTCTCCAGACTGCTGCATGAGAATGCAGCATTAGAAAGGGATGCTGGACTTAATATTGACAGCTGAATAAGGGCTGTGAGCTTTGCCTTTTGAGTGGACGTCCCTTGGGGAAACTGACCTCAGTGACCTGTTGTGAACTGAGGGCTGCGTAACCTGCCTTTTGATGTCCTCCTTGGACAAAGCTACTTCCATCGTGAGCCACTGTCCTCAGGGTCTCAGAGGGCAGGTCACTGATGTCCTGCCTGCTCGCATGGGTTCAGAAAATCACTTGTTCACAAGAGTGGCCAACTTCTGAGCCTCTAGGCATCAAAGATGCAGGATTAAAAGTAGTGCAAGTTTTTATAGTAACCTCAGGGGTGTCTAAGAAGCATGGCCTAGTGGAGTCTCAGCAGGCAAAATCTACTTTTGCCTTTGCCGGAATTGGTGGATACCAATTTTGCTAGTAAATTCCTTCCTATGAGAGAGTAGGACACTGTGGGGCAATTAAAGCCTTACAGGTCAGGATTTGACTTTTGAGGTGACATGTCAATCAGGAATAAGAGCTCCCTTGACCTCAATTATTGCTCTAGATCTAGAGCATGGCTTTCCAGAGAAGGAAGTTAAAACTGTCCAATGCAACTGAAACTTCTCGCCACGAAATTCAGGGTCATTCAGGATTTCTTGCAGAAGACATTGATATCTGCAGACAGGGGGACTTCCGGTTGTTGCAGGCTTCTCCAGTCCTCTTCATCAGTGAGAGGTGGGAGTTTTGTTTGGCTCAGTCCCTGTCTTGGAATAAAGACAGTCAACTCGCCAAGGCCAAGAGTCACGCACCAGGCCACCCGACATAAGAGCAGAGCCCAGGTGGCGTCTTGGAATATTCTCACTCCCGATGTCTAGCTTCCATGCACACCTTGAGCGCCCTGGGTTTTCTCCTTGACAACTTGGGTGTACTTAATTCATTGCTGGTTGGGACAGCTATAATTTGGGTCTGTCTTTTTCCTCATCTGTTTTCCTTTCATCTTCATCTGTATCCTGACTGTTGAACACAGAAGAGGTTATGTCCACCAAGTGGGTCATATTTGAAAATACTAGGTATCTCTGGATTAGTAGCCTCTGATAAAAATAGTTGGGAGAGACACCCTGAGACTTGAAAAATATTATCATTTAAAGTGTCATCCTGTACCCATCTCTTACCATTTCTCTAGTTCAGACTGGATCTAACAGCATAGAGAAGGGTGGAGTCCACAGAGCTCTAACTAGCTTCCTTCGGGGTAACATTGTTCCAGTTTCTAAGAATACAACCCAATGGTGAGATATAAGTACCAGACAGCATATTACATATGTATTATATTACTTGACTATAAAGAACAAGACTGTCATTTGCAAGAATAGGGATGCAAGCAGAGTTTATGTTAGGTAAAATAAACCAGACTCAGAAAGGTAAGTTTTCTATATTCTTCCTACCCTGTAGAATCTAATAGACAAATCATAAGAGAAAAAAGACACTAAAGCAAATGGTTATTAGATCAGCTGAAGGGAAAGTAATACAGGGATTGATAATATAAAATATAATATAGTCGTGTATGAAAGTATCACAGGGAAACCCAGTATTCTATAAGGCCCATGTACACTGATCAGTACCGATGAAGGAGAAGTTCAAGTTTGGTTGGGTCAAGTATGCCTCATGTATGTCTCCTAGCAAGTTAGGCGACAAAGGGGTTCGAGCACGCTCACTTCCATGCATAGAAACTGGCCTATGGCCACTTAGGGGCCTCCCGTTCCTCCTCTAGTCACGACTCCAAGAGCCAGACATAAAATGTAAGAATCTTGTGCCCCACCAATGCGCTACAGCCCTGGTGCCGTGATGCGCTCATAGCCACGCCCACTTCCTGTGCTCCGCTAGCCTGTGCACTCCTCAGTAAAGACGGAAGTGTTCACCGGCACCTCCCAGGAGTCTGCAGGTGACTCGCGCACTCACCTTCCTGGTCCAGGCCTCTGAACCTGACCCTCGGCGGCATACCACCCCGACGCTGAGGACGACTACAAAGTATATAGATTTGAAAGACAACAAAAGGGGGAGAGATCACGTGGAGAGTGATACAGACATATGAGTCGTCCTGGCTGGTCCCGAACTCTAGATTGACATTCTTAATTTCCTTCGTTTGTTTTCTTTTTCTCTTTTCACTTCTCAGAGTTCTCTATTTTTGTTGAGTATCTTTGTCCCAGCAATTATTTCATCTGTTATTGTTAGGACAAATTTTTCTCCACTTTCTGTCTCCGTTTTATTATCCAGTGTTGTTGAGGTTTTTTTTACTGTTTTGGTACAGATGCTTCTAATGCTATTTCATGCATTTCTTCCTGCAGTATACAGCTGGTTCCTTTCATTTAAAGTTCCAACCCGTTAGATTTGTTCAATGGGCCATCTAATTTGAAGAAATTAAAAATACTTTAAGGACCAGAAGAGTCAGTCATATATAAAAGCATGTAGGAATATATTTTTCTTTAGAAAATGCATCTATATGTGACCACACTTTTTCTGGTTCTTAATATTTAACTTTCCTAATTACCATTAACCCTGTGTCTCACTTCCATTTTTGGTCCCCAAGCCATTCACAGTCATCAGAGATTGAACTTCTAAATTTTAAAGGACCCATTCATTCTGAGTATTTTATAGTATTTTAATGATATGAGCTGAAACCTGCCCTTTCTTGTTCTGCTTTCTGGAGTTTTTATGCATTGTTTGACTTCAGCCTTTCTCCAAGTGGCTCCTGTATAAGGTAAGGCTTCTTTTCTAGACGTGAATAATTTCTGGAGATTCTGCAGCCTTTCCTCCCAGTGCTGGTCCTGCACTGTTCTCTTCTTGTTCCCATGTCCCGTCTACGGAGGAGTGGTAGACAGGGTCTGTCTGTGCCACTCTCAGTGTTTGTAAAGATATTTAACAATAATTTGGGATTTATGAGTTTTTTATGCGCACTAATTTCAAATACATTTTTCTGCATTTTAATTTTCTATTAATTTGAGAGTTCTCAAGATAATTGAGCAAATGAACTAAGCCTGCCATCATGACCACATTAGAAGCCCTTTCCTCATGGCTCCATTACATTTTATGTTACAAGTTAATTCAATATATCAAAAACTTCATTGACATCATATTGCAGAGCTGCTTTCTATCAGATACCATGAAGATGCTCAGTGGAAACTAGCCAGGGTCACAGGACTTAGAACTAAACCTGACAGCGGTCACCTACCTTCACAAACAGGGACAAGGCTAAGTCACCCTCAGGGAGAATTGACTCCTGCCATGGAAGAGGCGCTGTCGGAGAATGTCTTGTTATAAAATTAGGACACAAAACTGTATTTTGCAGATTAGAGAACACAGAAGCACCATCACTGATTTGTTTTGACACTGGCAAATCTTTCCATTGGTAGAAATCCATGAAGCCACGCCCTTCCATTAAGACTATGGTATCTCTGAAAATAACAAGTGTGTCTTCTTAGAAATTGTTTCCTTCCTCATTTTAAATGGAACCTTGGTGAACTGAGTCATAAATATACTAGCACTTTTAAGTTTTCAGCAGTGAAAACACAGAGTTTAAAAGCCTGAAAAATTGTTTTGCTTTTTTCTCCAACCACAAGAGTATTTGACAGTCTGAATCTTTCCCATGAGCTGAAGCCTGGATTTTAAGCGCTTTAAATTTACTGAAATTCAAATGGCACAACACTAAAGTTTTCTCTTGAAACAGTGTACACGGTTTCTTATCGTTTTGGCAAGACAACACGAGAATATTGAGGTTTATTAAAACTCGATGCTGTGGAAGTTTCACAGAAAAGTTTCACTTTGATCAGAAAAAAAGCAGTCAGTTTTTCTGACACTGTTCGGCAGAAGGGGTGTCCTTCTAAAACTGTGTCGCAGGAGCTGCTGTGTTGGTGAAAAACTTTAGCCTGAGTTAGTGCTTCATATATCTGTGTTGAACACCAGCGAAGCCTCTTTCACAGTTCTAGTAGAATAAGTGCTTAAAACCATCAAGGTTGATGAATTTTGTCAAAGCAAAGACCTTAAATTACCACCTAGCCAAAGATTTTCACAAAAAGTCAAAATATAATATTAAATTAATTTCTGCCACACTGAATTTTATCGGCTTTACAAAAAATAATACTCCATTGAAATTCAGAAAATTTTGCTTTTTTCTGAGTGAAGGAGAAGCCCATTTTCAGAACACGTACTTGTACAGAGAGATTTATTCATAGAATTCCTGGATATTTTTGGCCATATGAATGAAGCAGATCTTCTGAATCAAGGCCTTGAATTAACTGTTTTGAATGGTACTGAAACTCTGTGAAGAATTCTGGATAAACTGCAATTTCAGAAGAGACTTTTCTTGGATGCAAACAACTTTGCAAACTTTCAAATTTTGGAGAAAGAACTTCTCAAAACCAGTGTTTTAAAACAGCTGAGCATGTGGATTTCCTGCAATCAAGAAACTTCATATAAACACACACATTCCACTGCCTAAAAGAGCTATTTAATTCTCATTCCTGCACCCAGAAGTTGTAGTATTTTTAACATTTTAAAACTATTTAACTCTCATACATTTAACTCTGTAGACATTTTGGAAATTATTTGGTCATATTTAATGTGATGAAATCTAATTAATTTCCTTTTCCATAATAAGTGTTCTCCATTCTGTGTGCTGAGCACATACCTTTTGCTGTTTGCAGGTACTTCTTTTTAAAATTACACATCAAGATATATGATAAAGATATACCTACTATGTTCTTATGTAAGAAAATAGCCACAAAGAAGGAAAGGTAAAAGGTAAGGCAAAAATGAGGAAAATGAGAAAGGGAGGGAGGAAAACACTGATTATTTTGTTAAGGAATTTTACGTAAGCTGTCTAATTGATGTTAAATTTATCCAACGCTTTATATACTTTGATAAGTACATTTTACAGATTATAAAAATAAAGTTCAGAAAAGTTAATAGTTAAGACATTCAGCACATAGGCAGAAACTCTTGCTCCAATAAATGATTAAAAAAAATAAGCATGGAAGGAAATTGAGTATAATCCATCCCTCTTATTAAAAAATAAATTTCATAGAGACAGGATTAAATATGAGCTGCTTTTATTCATTTAGTAAGCAGCCTACTGCTTGGTGCATCACACATACCGTGTTAAGATAGTCCTCTTGCTTCCTGTGGGGTCCTGTCTCACAGGAAGCCAGGCCTGGACACGCCCACTGATCCTATCCACTTAGGAACCAAGACTCACGACATTCCAGGGGTTGAAGAATGATCATCTTTCGATGCTGTAAGATCCCAATCTCTCCAAGAGATGTTATGCTGCTGGCAGATATTTAGTCAGTCAAAGCGATATTTTAGAGCTTGCATGTTTTCATTTAAAATAAAGATTTTTATTGAGCTTTTGTGTTGCCCAGAGCCTTGTGAACAAAATTCTCCTATATTTCTCCAGTGAATCATCATTTAATGTCGAGGATCATCTTGACAAATCTCAAATGTCCTGTTTTGTCAGCCGTGTGGAAAATAGCCATTGGTGGAAGAAATGTGACCTTGCCAGGTGGCCCAGCAGGTGTCTAGGGGCAGGTCCTACATCCAAACTCTGGGCTTTTAATATATTGTTTTTAAACAACAATATACCACAAAGATATTTACATAAATGAACATTCAACCACAGACATGTTTTATTATTCATGGGTGGACTTCAAATAGAGGTAAAATAGATATAGCAGCATAAAGCCACTCTGTACCACTGCCCAACTTCCATGATTATTAACAGTAGTCAGTTCTGACTTGTCTCACCCCACCTACTTCCTTGTTCTCTACACTGCGTTCTACCAAGGCCGATTATGAGCGCTGTTATCATTTCCCCAGCGACTGCTTCAGTATGCTTTAGCAAAAGGTGATGATTTAAAAAGAAAAAGATGAAATGCTGCAGCCACACCACCTTCCTGTGAGTAATTCTTTAATGCGGTCCGTACTCAGGGCACAGATAACCCAGATAGGTTCTGTATGGCCGCCTGGCTTGTCAAAGCGGCATCCAGATTCCTCCCAGTGAATGCGGTTCATTTGCTCTCTCTCTTTTGTCTCCCATCCCACTCTATTTCTCCGCTTGTTATTACTGTGCGGCAGCATTTCAAAGGGTTCACTGTTTGCCACTCTGGATATAACACAGTTAGTTTAGCTTCATTTCCAATGTTTCCCTATCTAACAGTGTACCAATGAATATGCATATAGATAAATCTTTGAGCATACCTAGAATTATCCTGTTAGGACGAATTCTCAGAAGCGGAGTGCCTTATGGCTCTTTTCCTAAGCTTCTGCTACAGCTTGTCAAATCACTCTTCAGGATGAGTGAGCTAATTTACCCTCCTGCCACCAGTAACTGTGCCCTGCGCCCCACCCTCTCTACACTTTATCTCTACTTTAAATATTTGCCAATTTGATAGACCAAAAAGATATCTTGCTGTCCTAATTTGCATTTTTTCAGATTAATCGCCAGAAAGAGTGGCCTGGATTCTCAAATCTCTGTTCAGTGCTAACTGATGTTGTAATACCACTTTCTGGTAAATCCACAAAAAAAGCAGATGTTTAATAGTAAGACCGACAAAAAGCACACCTGTGTTATATGATTTACAAAGAAATTCTAGTGCTGTTCAAAAACTGGAAGTATTGACTTTCCTGTCTTCAAGTCAATTTCAGTGCTTTTGCAGATGGTGGTTCCCTTAGTGGGACTCTATAGAATGGCACGGGCTTCCAGCAGCGATGCACCTTCAGTGCTCTCCCTCTGCATGGTCCCCAAGCATTCCTCGATTCTGTGCATAAAAGTTACATGTGACATCGTGACCAAACTGTCACCATGACTTGCTTCTGTCCACAGATGCTCCTACTTCCCCAGGGGAAAATTCCTGGGGAACATGGGCCAATACCAAGGCCTGCCCGGGGGCAGGAGAAGACGTGGCTTTTCCTAGAATGTGGCAGACACAGCCAACGGAAGATGGAAATTTTTTCCAAATGACTTTTGGTCACCTGAGCATGTATTCCATGAAGTACCTGTTCATTTCCCCTGCCAATCCATGAATGACGAACAACTGAAAGAACGAATGACCACATTTTGGCTACAGCCTTTCAACAAGGTACAAATCAACCAAATTGCACTGTCTTTTAGCCTATATTTCATCCTGAGTGAACTTTTTTGCAGGAACTATTCAGTCAGTCGTTATCTATTTTAAGAGAAGCTTTTATGTCTAACTTCTTTTTCAAGATTCTTCAAAGCAACGGAAATAGCTGGGGTCTTATCTCTATGTGCCCTTTAACTGAAGCCAGGCAGGACCCCACTGGTCTGAAAGGGAGCTGACCAAAGATCACACAGTTATTGATTATGAGTTTGCTTCCTCTGCCATTGTGTAAAGAAGAGTCGCCTCTTCTGAGAAAAACTTAACCGTGTGTCTTTCATTGTGATGGGATTGACTTCCTCTCATGAAGGGCCTCCTTCCATCAACTGTCTGCTCTGTCTTAGGTCGCCGATCTCACCATGAGGAGAAATGCAGTCACAAAACACTGATTTTATCTTTTCACACCTATGTGAATAAGAAATACTTTTTCCTGTTTGAACAGTGTTTAATTCATCCACAGATGTAGTGCTTTTTAGAAAATGTTGATTTTGAAAAACTACAAAGGGCGGCAACTAATCGCCTTACACACTCAAATAGTATATTGTCAACAGAATGTGTGCAATAAAAGACGATAGAGAAGTGAGAAAGAGAAAGAGAGAAGAAGAGAGATAATAGAGGGTTGACAGGAAGGTTTAGTATTGTTTTTGATTGATATATTTTGACACATTTTGAGATAAAATATGATTTTTGATTAACCTTTGCACTTGATAGCGATTCCTTTATGAAATTTTAAATCTGTTGTACAACACAGGAAATAATAGAACAGAGACAGTATACACAGTAGGACAAAATTTTCCCAAAGTATTTCACAAAGAATTACAATTTAAAGCATATACAGAACTAAAATAACTCATAAAAAATAAAAAAGAAAGAACCCAGATCCCAGTGAAAAATGAGCTACAGGTTAGATATTTCTCATACAAGGCAATTCTGTATGTCCTATGAGCAGCATTTTTTAAAAAATAGTGCTTCATGTATATTTTGAAGTGTTTTATTATTAATTGATACACTTAGAGATTTTTTTTTTTTTGGTACCAGGGATCAAACTAGGAACTTTGTGCTTAAGAGGGAGATGTCAGAATCACTGAGTTAAATCTCTAGTCCTGGAGATTATTTTGTAGTATTGTGTATTTTAGAAATACTTGTTATATTGTTCAAAAGTATACATCTAAATGTATATAAATATATAGATATACATATGGACCTCTGAGAAATTCTGCACTGAAAGAGTCTAACTTCACTTAATCAGAGTTTGTCAAATCTATTTGTTTACATAATCATGTATTTTATTTCCCTGAGTGCCTACTGATATTTTCTGCAGTATTCTTCTTTCTTCAGGATGGAATATGGTAGAATAAAAGTTATTCGCAATGGCAAATCAAAAAATGTGCCAGACCTGGTATTACCTCCTGGTCATCTCTTCTAACCTCTGCATGCTCTCCCCCAGCCCATCCCTATCAATCTGTGTAGGTCACCTTCACTTATCGCAAACATTTGGGAGCCCCTTGAACATAACGTCCTCTATAATATTCCCAACCTTACACCCTCTCTTTGACATATTTTTCCACAGTTTCACCAGCAAATTCTACACCCTTCAGTATTCAACACTTCTGAATGCCATTTACCAATACCTATCATAATTCCAAATTTTACACTTTTCGTCTTAGATTCTATAGAAAGAATTTACTAGTATTAATATCTAACTTAAACTTTAATATCTAAATATTTATCTTCTTTTTAAAAGATTTTAAAAGATTCTCTCTGAGGTCAGGGAGCATGGCTTATTTTATATTCTTTTACCTCTCCTTCAACCAGCACCATAACTGGTACATGATTGTTTTAGATGTTGGTTAATTTTCTCACCCAAAAAATGTTTCACATTCAATTATAGGAAGAAGAAATATCCTCCATCCTGTCTTCAATGTGCCTTTTGCAATATCTAAGGCTACATTACTTCCTTAAAGGGGATAAAAAAAAAACAAGAATACTTTGAGTGTCCCCGGTGGGACTGGTGAAAAGCCTGCTTGCCTACGTGTGTGGGCCGTTCTGTCAGTTTGGCTGTGAGGGAAGCCACAGAACTACAAAATGTCAAGGAACCCTCCAGTCATATCTGTCTTCCACTCAGTCTCTCCTCTTATTGTGGAGTTTGAGTTTTCTCTTTAGTTTTCAGAATGTCTTAATATCTAAATTTAATTGTGCATATTTTGTATCTACATAAATAAAAATATCTATAACACAAAACATCAAATAATCAGAAATTCATGACCCTGAAGATGTCTCAATTATAGACATATTATAGACATTTTAGACAAGATTATAGACTTTTTCTAGAAATTATTCTCTATTCCTACAGGCAGCAGAGGTGAGCAGCAAGGCTATGGGCATGGTGAGGAATGTCAGGTTGGGCTTGAACACTGGCAGCAGCTCATGCTTATTACAGAATTACCCTGTCATAACAGATGTAGCATGCCGGGGGCTGACTATGGAAATTATCCAATGTGCTGATTCCCCAGTCAGTAAAGGCTGGGACATCTGATAAGTCACAAGCAAATTAGTAGTCTTTGTCATTCTTCATCCATCATTATCTCCTCCCAAGCTCACAAGCTGAGTCTTACCCAGAAATACTCATTCTTAATACATGTATGTTTAGTTGCAGGCACTGTACTTGAAGAAATAAAATAGCATACATTGTATGAATAATTACACTCTATGTGGCTAGAATCAGCAACACAAAGCAAAAAGAACTTCATGGAGTTAGAGTAATTGACACTCATTCAGTGGGGTTATTAATTTAACTGCTTAATTTAGAACAATTCTAATAGCCAATCACCACTGTTAATTTATTTCCATTCATTTACTTACTCATCACTGCATTCAATCAATGACACAGTAGAAATAGGCACCGAATGCTTATTATGGGCATGGTGACACACACAACACACACTGCCTATCAGTGCAGTCCTTTGCATTGAACTTTCTTAAGTCCTGCATGGGCAAGGATACAGACGCTAGTAATTTAATGTATAAAAAGTAATTTACTTAACTGACATTTTCAAGGACAGCAACGGCATCAAGCTTGAGTAACTCATGGTAACTCCCCCAATTGTGTATATGTAGAAACAAATGCCTTAGCCTTCTGTGTGTTCAGTGTGGCTGCCCTAGGCATGGGGGCTTCTGGGATATTTGAAGGGCTACATCTAATTGATTATACATGTACTATATACTTTTAATTTCAAAAACTAACCATGGAAAATAATATAAAGCAGTTCTTTTATAATTTTATATGATTTGCAAAAATGTTAATTATCTGAATGTACAGAATTAAATAAAACTTCATAATTAATTTCACCTACTTCTATTTATTTTCCTTGTCTGGCCATAAGACAATTTAAAATGACATAATCTGGTAATGTTCATTTTCTAGAAAACACCAGTTCTAGCGGCTATCTGTATCCATGGCAGATATTACAGGCTGCTCACAAAACATCTCTTGTTACACCTATTTCTATAGATCAAAGGCTAAAACTAAGTATTTCCCCAAAGTTCCTGTCAGTGTGAAATCTAAGATGAAATATGCCTGCTTGGAAGCACAAGTAGGGAGCTAGCGTAGGGACTCTGAAGAAGAAATCCAACATGCAGGGTCTTCTTTGTTCCCCATCTAGATTGCAAGAAAAGCAAGAGATTTTGCACCAATAGCTGTATTAGTGATGTCACCCAAACAGGCAAATGTTTTACTGGGGAAGAATAATCAACGTCTTTGATGACTCAGCAATAATGGGTAGCTTCATTAGTCAGTCTTAGAATGATCTTTCAGTCTTATTAACAATTGCATAAGCCTCTAGTCTTTAATAAATATACGTCATCTTAATTCTAATCCCTGCAACTGAGCATTTCCCAAGGTTGGGATTAATAGAACAGGCAACATCCAGTTAATATTAAATGTATAACTAACTTAACTAACACAGACATACAATTCACTTGTTAATATCTGTTTCTCTGTTGCATAGTAAGAAAAAATTTAGTAATTTTTGAATTCAGGTGAAATAATAGACATACTGAAGCAAATGACTTGAATCATACATTATAGTTCATATCTTATTCAAGCTTTGTTATGATTTAAAAATCTATAAATAATTGTAAAAATTACAATATTTTCTATAGTGCTTATGCCAAATTTTTTTCTTAATAAGTGAGTCATTATCTGAGTTCTTCATAGTATCAGAAATTAAACCCCTTATCTTTTCCCATAATAAGTACCACAATACTGCTTTAGATCTCACACAACTAATTCAGACGTTGTGAAGTAGAAGTTTGGATGAGAACATGACCCTGATTTGCCCACTGAGAGACATTGAGATCTGGGTTTATCAGTAAGTGCATGGCTTGGAATAACACCAATAAATTCAAGAAACTTATGAAGGCTTCAGAAAGCTCCCTCAAGGTCAGAACAGATGAAGCTGGGCGTCGCTGAGCTGTAAAGTGGGGCAAAGGACCAACACGGCGAGGCTGGCCGGTTCTGTTCTCCTCCCCACTGCACCCACGACCTATCGGAGTCCAAGTCCTGGGGCCACACCTGCTCCTTGCAGAGCTCAGATGATGCCGAGGAGCAAGCAATCACATAAGCATGTGAGACTATAAGCCTGGCTAGTGTCATCTTCCCAGACAGGCTCTAGTAGTGTACTTGGAATTGTCTAGCCTCTCAGCAGGCAAATATTTAACTTACTAATCAGCGGTGATCATACTAACACCACCTTGGGCAGAAAGAAGAGAGTCCTTCACTCCTGTTTTTCTGTGGCTTTCCCCATCTGGGGCCATATCCATCCTCTAGTTCCCTTGCTCCCCTCTCACACACCCTGCCCATCATCAGAGAAGCAAAAAGCCTGAGTTGAAGAATGGTAAAATCTTCTTGGGTAATTTTCTTTCTTTCTTTCCAAATCTGTCTTTATATACAGTAAGAGAACAAAGAGTGTCCAGTGAAAGGTACAGTTTACCTGAGTGGTGTTTGGTGTCTGAGCCGTGCGTATGTGGACATGCATGCACCAGGTTTAAGATTAATAAGAAGAATCCAAAAGGAAGAGAAGGTGAAGACATCAGAGAGAAAACAAGGCTTTGCAGAACAGAGTTCAACCACACTGGTCCACGTACTCACTGTAAGCAATTCTGCTGTAAGAGTTGGTTTAATTCAGAGAAAAGAAACTTTATGAAATAGAATTTGAAAAGCCATTTATCCCCACAGATGTCTACCTAGCCATCAGGCAGGATGAGTGCTCCTGAGGACCTGACCTAAGGTGAAATCATTGCAGCCTGTGTAGCTCATGCCTTAGAATGGCTCATTCTTAAGGAAGGGTGAGGAATAATGAGATTTGTACAAATAAAAGGACCACTCCAGAAGAGGAATTAGAAAGTTTAAAACTCATCTTCACTCCTAGTTGGAGGTTATTCATACATTCCAACACAAGCAACACTAGATCCAATTAATCTGCTTGATCAGAGTAATACTCATATCTACACCAATAGACCCAGTCTCTACTGTACTCAAGAGCACTGTGCTCTGAGAAAGCATTTCAGCACTGGTAACACCCCACAGCCTCACAGACTCTGCCAGGGACATCTTTGAAGACCTCTCAGTGGCCAGCAGAGGTTCATCACCCTGACATCTGGGTAGTGTGAGGATCTCTTTTTACATGATAGACATTTAGCACGTGAATGTTTCTTTCCTTTTTTCCCTATCCCTCCTCAAGCCATACCCCACATCCCTTTTTTCAATATCCTGGAATCTTTTCTTACATCTAAAAATGTAGTACTCTATAAACCTCCTTTGAATGTCTAGCCTATTAGTCCCACCCACCTCTCAGAACCGAATATTTTCTCTCTTTTCAGCCCTAGTTCCCATTCTTCTTTTACCTGACTTTAAACCAATGCTGGAGGGAAACAATATTCTAAAATCTTCCCAGAATATGGCTGATTGTTTTAGGCAATAGACTTAGGTACTTTTGCTATAAATGCTGTGAAATGGATTCCTACCCATGGTGAGAGGTTGGACTAGACCCCTAGGTCCTTTCAATCTCTACAATTGGAAGTTATGAGCAACCTGGAGTCCACGCAGCTTCAGCCGTGTAACGTGTGTTTTGAAGCAGAAGGTTTGAGGTGATGAATATAGAGTTAGGTTCCGGGGCCCTTTCCCAGCTCCGAAGCTGTTGGAGACAAGACAGATCATGTTTCCACTGCTCTTTCTGCACCTGACTTAACACAAGCCCCAGGAAGACAATACTATATCATCTTCTTTCTCAGTCAGGGTCAGATAAAGCCTATAAAGTTCACAAAAAGCCAGCATTACTGTCATTTTTCTCTTTTCAATGTACTACCCAAGTCTCAGGGATTCTGACTCAATTACAATGTGATTCAGTATCAGAAGAAGACAACAGGGCCATCGTTAAATCTGAAATTGGAGTACAGCTGTTTTTTGAGATATTAGCAATTGTGAAACAGTTAAACCATCAGGGTTAACATGGCTCCCCATCCAACTTTTAACTTTTAGTTAAACTTCCTGTTTTGACAGCAATTTACTGCATTCATCATCTGTATGGGTACACTAAGAACTGCAGCTGGGGTGAGGAACTTAGTGCTCACAGTTCTGCCACAACAGGCGCACGGTTAGGCTGGAAAGGAGGAAAGATGTGGCAAAGGAAGTTGCTAAAAACAAAGACATCTTTAGGCCACAGAGCTAGTAAGAGTCCCTTCTTCAGAAAACATGTAATTTACTCCCATTTTCCAGGCAAGAAACCACATAGCAACAATATCAGATATTATCCAAGGCCATTTCTTTAAGAAATAAGATGGACAAAGCATCCTCTGTGGGTCAAGCTCTCTCAGTCTTGAACTACCAATAATTTGTTATATTTCCTGAACATCATAGTTATTCCCGGTGGAGAAAGAGTGATGAGCAGCTTTCAGAACAAGCTCAGATGAAGCTCCAGCCTGGACAGGGACTGGCCAAGGTGGGGACACTGCACTTGACTCTCTCCAGTATGATGTGAAATTGACAGGCAAACAAATAACAGCAGAACCCACTTGTCCTATATTTCTGTAACTACCTGAAGAAGGCCTTTGGATTCGTGTTGTTTAGGATCTGGAAAATTACTTGAGTCAGCAGAATTCCCAACAGGTAATGCTTGTGTGTGGCCCCTCACATTCTGTCCACATAAGCGAAATTTACAGTATAAAAATTCTATAAAAACAGAAAGCATTTATGGTGGTGGGGGGTGTCCCTACAGAGTGACTAGGAGATCTAGACAGGGGTTTAGCAACAACATCAATGGGCCAGATGTAACATATTCAATAAACATGAAGAGGTGTGAGTGTATTCACAGAGGATTGGTTTAAAAACAACTGGGAATCTTCTGAGAAGAATAACCATAAAATCCACAAATAATACTACTTAGAAATACTCTTTCTATAGTAGTAAAAACAACTTGGTGTGGGTGGAGTTTAGCTGCTTCCTTAGTGATACAGTCCCGTGCGATGGACCTAGAGGGCAGTGCACACGGAATGTTGCTCTGTCTTACCTAGCAGCTCTAGGATGGCTTTCCAACGCTCTGCATTTACACCTGCTCATCTCTCCCCCTCCAAGGTGGTTCCTGTGTAGCCATTTTCCAAGGAATACGGTAAATGATGGTCTAGAGATACCATCAGACTCACTAGATTGTGCAGCTGTGTGGGACCAATGTTAGCAAAACCTGCACATACTCTCTGGAGCCATGTCTGCCCAGTACGGAGTGAAGAGAGACCCACAGACAGTACATAAGAATACTTGAATTTCAAATGAGATTCCCAGAATAGGAATCTTCTAGTGGACTCACAGGGTGAACACGGGCTCAGGTGGCTTCTTCCAGTGACTTCACACACTGTCCTCACACTATGAACATTCCCGAGAGCTGATATAGTCTAGGACAATCCTGCCCTAGGTGCACCTGACCTCATCTAGATCTGAGATACCCTCTCTGTCAGCTTCAGAAGTAGTACCATAGAAAGTTTTAATAGAAAACTTATTTATATTCACAGAAAATAAGCTTCCATGTAAATAAAACATTGCTCTGTTGTCATCAGTCATCATAAACAAAATGATATAAACCCTTATTTTTGGACTTAGAATTACTTAGAAATAAACCCAGAATCACATTTAGCAAATACAGACTTGACCTCCCATGCACCAGAGAGACTCAAATTCTACTAAATGTGACCTTGTGAACGATGGCAAACTTCTGGAAAATCTCTATACCTCAAACCTCCCAAGACAGTGTGTGCTAAGGTCTTAGAGATTAAGAGCACTTACCACGACTACAGCTCCAGTGAGACACATAAGGACAGAGGAGTCTCCCCAGAGCCAGTCTGGTCATGGGTGGTGCGCAACTCCCAATCAGTATTCACGAGGGTCTCTCTGACAAATGGAGTTATTACCCACAGACGCTGTAAACATAAATCAGGGAATATCATCAATAATGTTGTATTTCCTTTGTCCTCATCGTGTTTACAGATCTCGCTTTGAACAGCGCATAAATACTTAGCGCATATTGTGGGAAACATGTCACTCATCTTATTAGCTCTCTCTGGCTCCGAGCTCTGACACAGAGCATCCTCTGACAGTGTTTGCCAACAACAAAAGAATCCTATTGATCACATTGCTTCTCTCCTCAGCAGTCTTTCTGCCCACGATTACCTTGCATTGCTTGCCCTAAGTCAAATGTCACAGAACTTACAAGGGATGCAGCTATCTGGTAGAGTGAAATACAGAACTATGAACTTAACTGATGAAAAATTCTTTGGTATTATGAATTGTTTACAATTTAAAATTTTATTTCTTGGCATCTATGAACAGTCAAAATCGAAGTTTACTTTGTGAGCTCCAAATCCATAAAATTGTACTCATTTGCAATTTATTTTCTGAACACTTTACAGAACCCCAAATATCTTGGAAGCCGACCCATCAATCACTCTTGGATTCAAGTTCTGTATGAAGAGTTTTTTTCTCTGCTGGCATTCTCCTTTGGTAACAGAGGATTGCTACTGAAATTTTCTGGTAATTTTTCATCTGTGTCCTACCTTTCATGGCTTTTTTTTTTACTTGATTTTGAATAGATAGAATGAAAGGCTTAAATAGATAAGGGTGCTTCACATATTAAGAACTTAGGTATTCAATTAGGACATATATACTCTCTCTTAGAAAAAGAAGGCAGTTGTAGGATTTTTGGCCAGAGGAAAATATTGTGTTAAAAGGCCATATGGAGTAGGTGTCAAAATCTACAGACAATGGTTCCCTGTCTACATGATAGTTTATAGCCTCTCCCTGTTACCTACAGTTTGTAGTTGTTTGTTCAACTCTACAAAGGGTCCAGCTGTCTACAGTTGACCTAATCAGGAACAATTTTACTTCACTGAAGAATACCCAGTACTTTGGCTATTAATAATATCTCCAGCCTCATGTCCATCAAAACAGATTATGGAAAAAAAATGTGATGGTGATAAAAAAGGAAACAAAGCCTATGAATATAGAGAGGCATTGTAGGGTGGGTAGGGGAATGGGAAAAAATGAGAATTAAGTCATGTCATATATTATACTGGTATAAATTCTCAACGCTGAATGTGGCCATGATGTGTGTGTATGTGTGTGTGTGTGTGTGTGTGTGTGTGTGTGTGTGTGTGTATATGATATATATATATATCATATATATACATATATGGTATATCATATATATATATATATGGTATCAATAAATATTTGAATTTAAAAAAACAGATTATGGAAGATTCAGGAACTATTCCTCTTTCCTAAGTAGTGCTTGGATTCATATACAAACTTCTAAGATGAAGAAATACAGGTGGCAAATAAATATATGAAAAAGTGTTCAACATCACTGGTCATTAGAAAGATGCAAATTAAAACAACACTGAGAGTCCATCTCACCTCAGAAAGAATGGCCAATCAAGACAACAACCAATAACAAATGCTGGCAAGGCTGTGGGGAGAAAGAGACCCTTCTCTGCTGTTGGTGAGAGTATAGAGCAGATCAACCACAGTGGAAATTATGGTGGAGATTCCTTAAGAAAGCTAAAACTAGAGGTTCCAGTTGACCAAGTTTTTCCTCTTCTTGGTATCCTCCTGAAACAACTGACAGCATCACACGACAGCAATACACATGTGCACATGTGTTTATAGCAGCACACTTTGTAATAGCCACATCTAGAGTGCCTTTAGGTAAAATAAACTGAGCACATGTAGTAAGCATTGCATTGTTTCTCTGGTGTGAGAAACTGAAAGTATAAATAAGGACCAAAATTAATAGATATTATATGTATAGATAGATGCAGATACAAATAGGAAGAAAATGTTCAAATGGGAAGGGGCATAAGAAAAGGGGAAGGGAGAGGAGGGAAGGAAAGAAAATAAAGATAAAAAAGAGACAAAGCTCTCATAAATAAGAAGGGGAAGAAGGGTAAAAGAGAAGGCAAGGGAATGAGGAAAGTGTGAATCAAGAGATATCGTGTACAGGTACAAATTCCATATAATGAATGTGATCATTATAGGGCAATAAACTAAATGATAAAGAAAGAAAGTACTAAAGAGAGTTAAAATTGAGCCTTCTTCACTTGCTTTAACTCTTCTACTTTTGCTGACAATCCTACCTCCTGGCTTAGTATTCAGTCCAAATGTCTGGTGCCTCTGCTCCTCAGGTACCGTCACTGATGGCGTCTCCACAGGAAATGGGCTTCACAGCTTCGAATACAGAGAAGTCTTCCTGCAAGCAAGGACTTTGATTGAGAGCGGGAGTGGAAGAGGCTGTCCTCCCAAAATGCCTTAGGTCATAAATCTCACTGAAATGAAAAACTTAAAGGAATGCTTCTATTTGACTGACCGAGGACCATCTGGAGGAAGCACTGTTTAATGTGGATCGCCTTGTATTTCTTTGGAAACTGCCAAGACTGCATACCTTAAACACAAAATAATCATATGTGTCCTCCAAGAAAAGACACATTTCTGAAGCCCTATGTCATTTACGGAGTACTTACTCTGTACTTGATCACTTTTTACTTTCTCACACTGATTACTCATCGCTTCTCTTTGAGGTTTTAACCATGTAAAGCAACATCCATTCATTTCATATGCTTTCTTCTTTGAGTGCCTTATTTTTCAAGAGGTATATTCTAAACTACCCTTCACCTAATTTACACACTAATGTTTTTCAGACAGATTTATACTAGACATGCCAGGACTAGACTTCTAGGGTGTTACCTTTGTTTGGGCTTTTCCTGTCAAAGGCTGTGTCTATATGTTCCATTGATTGATTTGACCATTCATTAGTATATTCATTACTTCACAAAATGAGCATGAGAAGGACTGTTTACTGAAACCTTTTAGTCAACAACACAATATAATTAAAGTGACACAATCCTCTATTACCATAAACATATTTTTAAATTTTTCTGTTTTGTAAGTGTTAGTGAGTTGAACCCCAGATCTCTAATCTCTGAGGATGGAAAAGAATCAAGACTCTAGCTTCAGCAGAGAAAATAATGTAGGCCCTTCTGGGTCCTGCAATCCTTCACTTCCCTATTTATCATTTTCTCTGTCCTAAGTACACTAGATAAATGAAATTATTGCATAGAAACACACTTAAAGGCTTTTTGTAAGTCCACAGTGTTACCATTGCTATGATTAGACCAACGATGGTGTACAGCCATCTTGATTAGAGTACAGCTTCTTCAAAAGTTAGTTTGCACAGCAATATGCTTCCTGGATGTGTTTCAGAGAAGTGTTTCATATTCTTTTTGTTTTTACTCCTGTCTTCAAAGCAGATGAACTGATACGTCCTCAAGGGGAACTCAAAACTGGGATGGGTGAAAATCGCTGAATGAGGCCCAGGAGGGGACATTTCCCGGAAGTTCTCTGGAGGAAAGTTTGCACTTTGGTGCTAAGCACTGAGACAGGGGTTGTGGGAGGTGACCGGATTGTCTCCCTCCTATTATGTCAGAGCCAGAGGACCCCCAAGTTCCAAGTTTCACCTATAAAAAAATTTGTGATTCTTCCATTTCCAAAAGTCCTTCACACTCTACAAATGCCTCAAATACTTCCCTGATCTTCTAGAGACTCTGCACCCCATAACATTTCCATGATATATGTTGTAATTATTTGTTTGACATGTCTATCTCCCAGACTAGACCAGGATCCCATTATGGAAAAGAATTGTGTCATCTTATCTCCACCTTCAGTTGGAAGACAACAGGAAAATATTTTGCTTATTCATTAACAAAATGACCCCGTTGACTCCTTCCCAAATGAACTACTTATACATTTTTAGGAAATTTGTGGACCCCTGCTTCCTACAGCACATACTTTTTTGCTAGGAGGCACTTAGCACAATTTCTACTGCTGCCCTGTCCTTCAAACTGATCTTTGGATTCTGGTGTGCACCAAATTGAAGGCAGTTCCAGTCTTGTATCTGGATTCTGGTAGAGAACAACACACTCTGGCTGTGTTGTTGAATCCTTGAGAACAATCTGCTCAAGTGGAAAGTATGTTCTTCTAAAATTCACAGCAGAACAACACATGGGCCCAGTTCCAGGACACATGGTCATGGTGTGAACCCATAAATAGATGGAAGACACTCGAGGTCATGAGATTTAGATGATCGATGATGGTGAAGTCGGTGCTCTGGAAACTCTGCTTTGTGGCTGGAATCTGTGTATTCTGAGAGCCCAGCTCTGGGTTCATCCCAGACTTCCTCACCACAGAAGATTGATTCTTTACCAGTGATATGGGTAGCAGACAATATCTTAATCATTCTGGAAGCTTTCTTTTATCATCAGACACACACCCTAGGGGACATGCAGAAATGGGGGTTGCTGTACTGAAAGAAGCCTTTTTTTTTTCCAGCCTAAGGCTGTCTGTATTTCAGCTGGGTAGATGATATGTGTATTAAACTAACTTTGAAATGCACACAGAAATTTCAGAACTTAAACTGTGCAAGGAATTATCCTAACCTATCTACTTATATTATCTATCATTCCTCAGACTCATAACCATGCAATAACACAAATGCATTTTTTAACCCAGTCAAGTGGCAAACCCAGACCATCGACTCTGGAGCGTGCACCTGGGCTCCCTGCTCGACCGAGTTGCTGGATAATTACAAACCCCCACACCCTCCTCATGCAACCAAGAACTGCTATATTGACTTTAGCCGAGAAGGTGGCAAGGCATCCTCCTGTTCCCCAGAAGCAGCCCCATCTTCTGAACCCCCCAATTATCTCTCAGTGACCCCCCCGCCAGTGCCCACAATGCTGCCCATGATTGGGAGACACAGGTCTTCATTAAAGTCCATCCCTCAGTCCTACTGGCACAAATTAAAACTAGCAGTGGCCCGTGCAGTGAGCTCGGTAGGATCCTAGCTAATCATTTCTGCAAATTGAAAAATAGGCTGTTTCTTCACAAGCACCATCTGTACCTTCAGGACATTCGCATTAACACTTTCTCTCCTGGGCCAACCTTTTTGCTGAAAATAACCAAAGCCAGCGTTGCAGAGTTTCTGACTTGGCGTCTGAGACGTTTCTGAGGCTGAGGCAGCCCGCAGGCGGCGTAGCCACTGCTCTGAAGCAGGGGTCTCGGTATGACCGGACTACAGCTTCCAAATTTCAGCTGGAGCTGCAGAGAGAGCCATGGGCCTTGCGGGCCAAGTCCCCACTCACCAAGCAGGAGCTTTGTTGTGCTCAGTGTGTGTCAGGAACTAGCCTGAGTTCTTTAGAGACCCCTCACCAGGCCTTGTACATAAGAACATGCAGAACAGAAAAATCCAGGACTTCGTGGAGAACAAGCTATAGTAAAGAAAAGCAAAGAGAGGCACGCCTGGTGTGAGCCATGTATTGTCCTAAGAGGTGCACTGGGACGTGTGTATTTGCTTAAAACTTTGGACAGTCACTGCTGTTAATCCTTGTCTGGCAGGTGAGGAAGCCGAGATGAGGAGAAGTTTGCACCTTCTGCTGATCCTGCTAGTGACAAGGGGCAGAGCCGGACTTCCAGTCTATATTCTCTTTTTGAAGTTTTTGGAAACAGGGTTTGCTGTGAGACTCTGGTGAATATGTGGGCCAGGCTGGCCCTGGGTTTAGGACCCTTCTGCTGACGTGCCCCACAGCCAGGTCCTGCCCGGAGGCCAGGTCCTGGGATTTTCAGCATGCACTCCACACCTGGCTGCTTTCTGTGATTTTACTCACTGTCCAGTCTTCATGTTGCTATGTGTCTGCTGGTAGCAAGGAGACCAGGACATGTCTCCTGGCCTTGGGTCCAGACTTTCGTCCCAGAACTTGCTTTCTAGAAGAGAAGACAGTGAATCGAATTTCCTTGTCTGTTTCCAGAGGGGTTTTTACTACTTGCCATTTTCCCATTTGGGTTGCAGCTGAACATCTTGATTTCTGCACACATTCAGCATGGTTCAGACTGATGTCCCTGTGCTCACCGCACAGCTGTGCCACACAGGAGCTCCGAGCCAAGTGAACAGGGGACTTCAGAGTCTGCTTGAACCAGTGGACAGGTGACCCATCACCAGGCCTTGTACATAAGGAACACTCAGAATTTCTAAACATAAAACTTCTTGGCTTCTGAAGACCTATGTGTCCTTATTACCTATTAATTCTGCAGTTTAATACTGCTGATAAAGTAGGATCTGGTGTCCCCAGCTACCACTGTCAGCTGTCAGTGGAGGAAGTGGCAGCACCAGAGCCTGCCTAGGTCTTAGAGTCTATAGAGACAAGCTCAGTGCAGTAAGAGAACGACAGAAGCAGCTCTCCTTGGCTACAGGCAGCTGCCCTACGCGCACTGAGACTGCAGAGACAGTCAGAAAGGACAGAGCCTCCGAATAGCACACGTCTCCGGATGCGCGCTTCTCAGTGGCTTTTGTTCCTCAGCTGCTGTTAACTTCAGCCACAGCAAGTCAAGTCCTGAACACAGAGAGTTGGGAGCTCCAAGCTCCGCCTCCCCTCACACACGAGGTGCTACTGTCAGGGCACACAGTAGGCAGCGCCCTGGAGCCACGCGGAAGCCACGCACCACGCGACGCACAGGGAACTTCCATGCAGGGCCAAGGTGGAAATCCTGAAATCCGGATGTCTCAGTTTGCAGGATGGGGGATAGCTCTCCAACAAATTGATGAAAATGGGACTTTTATTTAAAGCATCACGATGCGCTAGAGGAGAAATTCACACTGATTGAAGCCCCGTGGCATGTGAACTGGCTGTGAAGGTGGCCACATGAGTCAAAGGACTGGAAAGGATCAGTTGCCAGAACCTGAATTTGATAGAAGTTTTAAGGTGAGTTTTAATCCACAACTCATCAAATAATCTCTAGTAAGAGGCAAGTACAAAATAAAGAGCTTGGCCTGATACCTCTAAGCCACGAAACACACTTATCGAAAGGTCTCGGTTCATTTCCTAGGTGAAGAGACAGGGTCAGAAGTTTCAGAACAGCCCAGGTGGGGTCAGCCACGACTTGGGGTGAGCCTGACTCCAGGGCTCTGCTCCAGACAGACTCTGCGCGCACTCAGCGGGCAGTGAGCAAGGTGCCTTCGTGCTGTGCCTGTCTGTGAGGGCTGCACCCTCCCTGCATGGGGCTCATGGGCATGCCCTCTGTAGGGCATCTCCCTGGCAGAAAAGTTCACCTTCTGACTGATTAACTAGCAAATGTGTGCTTCTCAGTTACCTCAACGAGTACATAAATTTCCTGCTTCATGTGTGAGAAGAGAATGAGACCTACAACCCTATTATCCTCCTATTTTCAAAGCCCTTCTACTAATATCACACAATTGCCACAGCCTTACAGCAGCACCACGCATGAGCACGTACCTGCAGATCTGCTGCCCTCGTGCTTTTGTCTCTTTTCTTGTCATTGCTGCTGTTGTTGCTCTTGGTGGGGGTGAGTATTATTATTATTATTATTATTATTATTATTATTAATTTAGGTTTTTTGAGACAGAATCTTGCTTTTGTAGTTCAGGCTGGCCCTGAGCTCAGCCTCAAACTCATATCACAGCAATCCTCCTGCTTCTGCCTCCCGAGTGCTGGGATTACAGGCGTGAGCCACCACGCCCGGCACTGTGGTATGTGGCACTGGTTGCTGCTGGGCATGAGTCTCCATGCCCAGTATTGTTATGTGGTTACCAGGGATTGAACCCGGGTCCTTGTGCTTGCAAGACAGGCGCCAGAACCACTGAGCTATATCCCTGGCCCTGTATTTTTGATTGTTGTTTTGTTTATGAATTTGCAAAAGCATGGCTCAAAATGCATGTCCAATGAGCTATAGAATAAATAAAAAATAATATTTCATAAAATTAATGAAGCTTCATTTGTAGATTCACTAAGCTCTCTATAGACATCACGGTTTATAACAATGTTCACTCATATTGGTTTATCTTTCTAAAGAAATCTCACATAGATTTTCCACAACAGTGATGTAAAGTTGGAGGGCATCATATTAGAAATTGAGTTCCAGTGGATTCGCAAATCAGCATACTATCAGTGAATAAATTGAGTCCGATTTTTACGTCAAACGTGTGTTTTGTGTGTGTTTGTGTATGTGTGTATGCCAGCAGGTGTGCATATTCCAGTGTCAGCCAATGCGTTTCCCGAACAATCTCAGTGTACTGGACAGGGTGTAAGGACACATGAGCTATGTGCTTTGCACATGAGAAGTTAACGTGAAAAACAAACCATCCTTACTCAGAGCCGCACATATTAAACAGCAATAGAAATCCAGCACATTAAGAGAAGAACCAGCCAGAGTAACTGTCATAGATAAGGGGTGCGACAAAACCCAGGGGTATTTAGTTAACCTTGGAAAAGGGCCTGGGACAGTGGAGAAATGGAGAGAAGACATCTGTACAGAAAACATCAGGCAAGGAGAGGAAGGACACTTGCAAAACTGATGGTAAAAACTGATGGTAAAACAAGTGGTAAAAATCAGGACAGCTGAAATCCCCATTGCATGAATGAAATGGCAAAGACTGAAGGAAGAATTCAAGATAAGGCAGCTTCCTGGGCTTTAAGAGGCCCTTGTAAGGGCTCAGCACACAGCCTCGTTTGGTGAGCAGTTCCCGGTGTGGCAGAGGCAGGGGTGCCAGGACTTCTAAGAGCGGAAGTAATGCCAAGTCCTCAGGTCCCGTGGGCACTGCCTGGAAACAGCGAGATGATTTTTCTGGAGCCTTGACTCAGTCTCACGAGACGCTCATTACACAGAATAAGCCTGGCTGCTCTTGGCCCTGTGAGCTCGCCGCCCTGCCCCTGTGAGCTCGCTTGTCAACCCCGTGGCTGCTCCTTTCCTAGCACTGGGACACAGCCACCATGGGTTGAGGGAACCCGAGGAGTAGCACCAAGTGCTGGACCTGGCCCCTCTGACCTCACTCGCCACCTCCACATCTTGGGGGAGGGGGTGTGACTCTCCTCTTCACAATGTATGTAGCCTCAGGAATCCTGAGCTAAGCCATCAGTCATGCCAAAAATGTGGACATTTTATAGATATTGTAGTACTTCCACAATGTCTAAATGAAAAGGAAATAATTTTTGCGAGAGGAAGGAAGGAAGAGTCCAGAAGACATTAGCAGGGACTTCTGAGTGCTGGCTGCTGGCCCTCTCCTGAGTCGCAGTGCCAGCCCACAGGCTAGGAGCAGCACCTCACACCTCCCCCATTTGTCTTCCCTCTTCCCCTCCTCCACCCTGAGAAGACTAGCCATGGGAGCTGCCGTTCGTATCCAATTAAGCTTTGCATCCCTGGCTGCCACCTCGTGTATGGATCATCTCACAGTAGGTGTTCAAAGAAAGGCCTGCTGGATTTCACTGCAAGAGATCCACAGGAAAAGGGACAGGGAGGCATGAAAACATTAATGACTTTTAGAGAGAAAGAAAGTAGTTAAGAAATATCATGTCTACGGTTGTTATTTTCTCGGAGAGATAAGAAGCAAAGTCGTCTATTGGGAAAAACAGGAATGCACATTATGATATTTCTTAGGGAAATCAGTAAAGGCTGACCTGGAGGATCAAAAATATAGAAAGAGAAAAAAGAATACATTCGAAGTTGTAGCCCCCACAGCATTATTATAGAAGAGAAAATTCATTTACGGTTTTATGACTTCTATCTAGAGGAAAAAGTGTTTCCTGCCCAGGTTGGGGAACTCTACTATGTGGATTCAAGTGCTCAAAATCATAGGATGTTTGAGAACTGGTGATGACAATATCAGAGGTGAATAGGACAGAAAGACAAGAGAATGTAGAGCAGAATGCCCCATTGGAAGTTTTAAGGGTTTGACCCTAGAGTAAAAGAAGAGGGTAAGAACCATGTTCAGAAGGGACAGTCCAAAGGTTGACTTTAGGACAAATGAAAATGTGGTGTAAGAGGTGAAATCTTTGTTTTAATTCCAGCTGCACTACTACATGTTGGTTGGGACCGAGACTGGATTTACTAACCACTCTGAAATGAGTAAACAGGTGTCTTCACATGGTTTGGAACCCGATTTGCTGTTTCCAGAACACAGCTGTGCACTCAAGTATCTCACAGACTAAGTTTAGAGAAACAAAAGAATTGGGATCAGTTCCCTTCAGGCCCCGAGTGCTGCAAATAGAAGTAGCACCAGGAAGGGCTGGGGAGTTAGCTCAGTGGTTCCGGCGCCTGTCTTGCAAGCGCAAGGACGCGGGTTCGATCCCCGGTAACCACATACAATACTGGGTGTGGAGACTCACGCCCAGCAGCAATCAACCAGTACCACATACCACAGTGCCGGGCGTGGTGGCTCACGCCTGTAATTCCAGCACTTGGGAGGCAGAGGCAGGAGGATTGCTGTGATGTGAGTTGGAGGCTGAGCTCAGGGCCAGCCTGAACCACAAAGTGAGACCCTGTCTCAAAAAACCTTAAAAAAAAAAGAAGTAGCACCAGGAAGATGTCACCCGCTGCCCTCCCTGATGTGAGACCGAGGGGACAGAACTGCCTGCACAGATCCCCTCCCTGCACTGAGGCCAGTGTTCTGAGGTCACCGTGATCCACCCTCTCCACTGAGCTCATGGTCCTGAGACTCAGCACAAGATCCCAAGCCTTTGGCTTCGGGTTGGGTCTGCTGTATTATGAGACACCAGAAAGAGAGTGAAGGGCAAGAGGAGGATGGCAGTGTGTGTCTCCCATCCCTCCGGGTCGTCCAGTGCTGGGGGCAGTGTTTTTCCTATGAGACTTCCCTCCCCACCAGGCCGCTCAGAGTTACGACTCCACCATGGCCCTGCTGGGGAAGGGAACTCAGGGACAACACTCTCCACTTTCTTTTTGATGAGTTGATTATGTTGCATGCTCCTATAGACATCATTTTTAGCATCATATATCATCACTTAAGGCATAAATATGAGGCAAGATTTCATAGAAACTTAACTGAAATGCTCCACCAGCTCTTCCAGTGTATGTACATGTGTGGTGTACATACCACACAGTGTATGTTACATTGTGCTAAAAACTCAAATATTTTTGCCAAGATTTGCCTTCAGCTTAAGACAGAAGCCTGAGCAGAGACAAAAGCAAGGCCTCTGATCTCCAAGTTCTATTCTATGGAATTCTGGTTGAGGTTGACAAAATATAAATACTCAAAGGCAATTTTTTTTCCTTGAACTTCTGCTTACCAAAAATTATATGAGTTCTAAATAATGCCTGAAAAAAGTCAGCCGGCAGGACCTGGAAAGCATGAAACACTACGTTTTCCTCACACCAAGACATATTTAGAGAGAGGCTCCCCGCACTTCTGAGCTGCTGTTCACATGATTTGGAGGCCCTGACACAAGGCAGCACTGCAAGTGCAGCTGACTCTGCTGGTGCCACTCGGTCGAAAGGAGCACTGAGGAAAGACGGGCGACAGAGACCCAGCGAGCCCTCTTCAGCCTGCCTCCCAGGCGTTGTAACCTTAGCGCTGAGAGACAAAGAAAGCCTAAGAATCAAATCTGCTGTCTCTAAGTACTCTTTCCTACTTATGGCCGCCCAAGTTTGTTTCTCGTTGCTATCCACTTATTCAGGGTGACAATGGCAATTCAGTCATTAATTAGTTATTAACAAAAAAAAATTTTTTGACCTTCATCACAAGTATCAAATATTCATCAGCTCTATAAAAAGAGGTCATCCCACAAAGTAGGCAGGAGCTGGATTAGATTTTGCCCAACCATTTTTGGAAGGACAAAATAGCAATTGCGATTTTTTATCACAACCACTTTTTGAAAAGGCCATTCTTTCTCATTATAAAACATATTTATGTAGAAGCAAATGGCTCAGATGATCCCTAAGCATTTAAGTCTACCCCTACCCCAATCACACACACATCATGTGAAAATCTAGGAAATATTTCAGAAACGAATGATTCTACCAGTGCCATTAACAAGCCAGATGATGTCAGGACTTTTTACAAGGTGGATAACAAGCATAATTGGAACCAAGCAAAAGCAAAGCCAGAGGAAGCTACATCCGACATGCAAATGACCACTGCTGCTGAGCGTTTGGGGGACTTTAAACCCGTATTTAGTACATCAAAAGGGGCAGTGGAAGGTGAGCAGAGCAAGTCCTGCAAGAGGTGAGGGCTGGAGACCTCTGTAACCAGACAGGCCAGCTGGCTTCTTCTGGTTTACATGAAGCCGACCTGCAGGCCCACACTGGCACCAGGGCTGGAGAGGGCCATCTGCAGATGGGCTGTTAGCTGACTACTGCCATGAAGCAGTGAAGACAGGGCCTTCAGGAGGTGAGAAGAGGACAGAACTGCCTTGCATTGCTTGCTATCCTCACTCTCAGTGGATTCAGTGTCATGAAAGGGAGTAGGTATGCAAGTGAGCTCAGTCCCTTCTTGCCCTTGTGCTCCTGGGTGCTTCTACCACTCACCATGCACTGAGGCAGAAGCAAAGCGCCACCAGGTAAGAGGCCCACTGTCTGAGAATAACTGGGCTCCAGAACCCTAAGCCAAACAAACCCCCATTGCTCCTAAGTCAGCTGGTCACGGGAGGGATACTCAATCAAAGGCAGTGCTGGCTTCAGGAAAACACAGGTGAGAAACAGCCAATTTTTCAAAGTGTAGATGATCTCCCACATCATGAGAACAATGAGTTCATCAAAAATAAGCCATATTTCTGGAAAACTTCTTCTGTTTTGATAGTGAAAAATAGCCATTGCCAGCCCTCTCATCTGGCAAGCTTTTACCATCCAATGCTGTTAGAATTGAGACAAATGCCTCAATAGTTTATATTAGCTATTGTTACATGGTATGACAATATGTTTTCCTAACATTTTACTCTATACTTTTTCTAGTTACTTACTTTGGGTAAATTTGTGTAGACATAGATGCCATACACTTAAGAAGTACAAATGAAAACATTTAGTCCGAAACATAGGGAGGATACCATTTCCTTAAAACCCTGATTCAATGTGAAGAGTACACAGTAGAACAAAGGAAGTTACATGGAAGATACCTCCACTTGTGCAGGGTGGCAATGGCAATTTACTTTCGTAGAAGTCTTCAGGGTGGTCATTCTGCATGAAGTCACCATTGAACCATGTGGGAAATTTTTGAGTATTTTTCAGACTTCTAACAGAACACACACCAACTATGAAACTGGGAATTGAATCACCTGTAGTGATCTCAGGCTTACCAGGCATACAAGGTTCAGTGCAGGGTAATGTTCATTGCTTGAGTTTTCCAAATTCTTGACACTCAGGAGGAAAGCCTCAGTGTTTCACTGTGTTTAAATTCATAATCAGAGCTCCAGCACTCAGGTCACTCAGGTAGAGAAGCAAAATGTCGACAGATAGAAGAAAAGCAGTGACTGGGAGATATAGCAAAGGAGCCCCCAGATACTCCAGTTATGCATTTGAGGAAAAGTAGACAGAATATCTAAGATGGAACAGGGAGAGGTGGAGCAATTTCAGCTACAGAGAATGGGATATATATTGAGAAAGAATCAATAAATAACTGGGCGAAGATGTACATCTTCTGACTTGAAGAATTAAAATAAGGTTAAATAGAATGCAAGAAGGGAAGGGCTACACACTAGATAAAATAAGACAGACAAATTGATTCACCCAAAGGATATAATATTTTAAGATATTCCTAAAGGCTATATAACTTTGAAATACTTAAAACAAATCTCAAAATGCACAAGAAGAAGTTAAAGACACATAATCATGTTTAGAGAATTTAGTATGACCTCTCTAGTGGACAAAATAAATAGATACATACAAGTAAATAAAGGAATCAAGTATTACACTAAGGAAAGGCACTGCAAATGGAAGTTGCACATCTCAAACAGTTCATTCAAAAGCAGTGAAAAATCTCCCATATATGACAGCTATAAATAGCTCACTAAATTACTGTCATGTTCACTGAGCCATAAAATAACAAAAATAGAATTTAAACACAAATTAAAGCACCACTAAGTCTAGTACTTGGGAAGCACATCACTGTCTTTTACCTGACTGCTGGAGCCCATGTGGCGGCACACGCCTGTAATCCTGAGGTGCTGGGAGGAAGAGGCAGGAGGATGACATGTTTGAGCCCAGTCGGGGCAACGTCGGCACTTGGGTCTCGTTTCACAGTAAAGTTTAAAAGGGGTTTAAGTGGTGCTGGGGCGATATAGCTCAGTGTAAAGATTCTCAGTTCAATTTTTGTATTGAGCAGTCAATGAATCAATTAATCAATATTGTTTTTCAATGCAATCTGAAGAACAATTTGGTTACTAAGAGAGCTAGAAATACAATTTGCAGAACACTTTATGTAAGAAGGATCATTATCCATACAAAGATCAAGTTTGAAGACACTGATTAAGTTTATAAAAATCTAAATTCTAATATTCTCCTCCAAAATAAAGAAATGAAGATCAAACATGCAGTAATAAGTGATCTGCAGTGATCTGCTTCAGAGAAAAGAACATTTTCTCCTCATGTAGCACTGATTAGACAACATATTGATGAGAATCAAGTCATGTCATATTCTGGTACAAATTCTTAATGTTGAATGTGACTATCATGTGTATTCATAATGTACCAATAAAGATAATTAAAAACAAAGAATTTGTAAGGCACTTTTTCATTACCTATGATGATTTTAAATCTGTACAACTTTTGACTCAATATTAGTGAATAAAGGAGACTAATAAAACAGTAATCACACATGAACAAATATATAGTTAAAAATAGTATTTGTGTTACTAAAATTATCACCAAATAATAGGAAATAAATCATTGTAAATCAGTCTAGAAATAGTTGTAAAACATGTTCTATCCACTCAGTGAGATATAAAGAAGACATTATTCTAATTTGTTTTAATGTTTTATTCTTTTAATAATGAAGGATAAGTATGTTCAATGTGGGAATTAATTCCAATATATGCTGAAGGACAGCTTTACAATGTTTACAAATGTAAGGTTTTTTTGCTTTAAAAAGTTGTGTATTTTTTGTTCACATGAATATAAAAAAATTAAATATATAGTAGATGTCTTTAAACGTAAAAACTATAGCACAATGTATAATCTAAACTTAAACTGTGTATAATCTAACTGGATAGTCTAAACTTCTTTGCATGGTACTGTAAGGAGGAATCTATGAGCCCTTGATGCTGAATGTTTAGGTTTTCCCTGGATCTTAAGCAATGAAAGTATCTTTACACATTATAAGTGAATACATACAACAAAATTAACATTCTGTTTAGAAAACATAACATACTAGGAGAACAGAAAAATCTATCAAAATACACAAAATTAGTCACAGCAAAATTAGGGCACATATATACTTTATTTTATTTTTAAAATGTCTGGTCTAAGTCTTGCCATCTATTCTGTGTCTGTAGCGTCTTTTTCATCTTTTGGGGCTTATACCAGAACCCAAACAGAGATAACTGAGACTTAGAAAATGACAACAGTAGGCTACAAATGCATAGAGCAGGAAAGCAAATCCCAATTTCTTCATTAGCCTCCACTTAATAAGTCATAGAAGTGGATTATAATGTTTTAACAAAGGTTTCCTGTGAGATTTTCCCAGTACCTATGGTATTATTAGTATCCTCTTATTCCCAAAAAATGCATTTGAACTGTCACTCAGTTACTTTTGCCTCTGGAGGAGACCGGCTGCCTGGTCTGCGCTGCTGGCCCGCTAGAGGCCGACAGACGCTGGTGCTCGGGGGCTGCACTGGGGCCGGGACGTGCTGGCTGACCCACGGCCCGGTGACCTCAGCAGCGCTCTGGTCGCCCCCTTTCCCCAGGGACTCTTTTCCTGCCCTCTCCCTCCAGCGTGTCCTGCTCTTTTGCAGTGCCGTGTCCCCCATCTAATGTACATTAAGTGCTCAATAAATGCTAAATGACCTCTCTGCTTGTAGCCAGCTAGCCGTGGACGGAAACTCTGCACTCCTGAGCCCAAAGTAGCCCTTCTCCTTGGGTCACGCACGCCAGGCGTGTCATCTAGCAGTGGACACTTGATGGACACAGGATTCTCCCCTGGTCTCACGTTTTCAGTATGTCTCCATCTAGCCCTCACTGACCTTGCTAACGTTCCCTCTTTCCTTCGTGGTCCGCATCCAGTCGGATTCCGCGGCTCTGCTCCGAAAGTGCACAGTCCTTTTCTCACGTCTTACTGCGCCTCCCCGTCTAAGCTACCAAGGTTTCCACCGAGACGTGGGCCTCAGGCCTGCCGTCTCCTCCGTTCATCTCAGATTCAGCACCTTCTCAACCACATACATGTTGTAGTGCTTGTCTTTCTTTTAAAACATAAGATATTACTGTAGGAGTTGTTTTTTATGAACTAGAAAAACCTCAGTATTCAGGTTTAAAGGCAGCATAGGCACTTTGCAATAAATAAGTGGGTTTTGGGTTGCAGTCGCTAAAAGGTTCTCCATCACTGTTGTAAAATAGGAATTTTAAAAATAAGAACCACATAATTAATCCTTCATTCAAAGTACATATGCTCAGAAAAGTGTTAAATTCGATTCCCTGCCGCATCCTTTGCGACCCACACCGGGAGTTCTTTCCCTTGCCTTGGGTCTGTCTGTCCGCCACGCTGTGTTTTCCACCACCCAGCTGTTCTCTGACCGGCGCTGGTCCTCCCTGCTCCAAGCTAGAAGAGTCTCCCCTGCGTCTGAGCGGGGCTCCCGGCCGCTCTGCGCAAATGTCACTGCCCCGAGCTCCGCGCCAGCAACCTACCCAAAGCGCGCCCCAACCTACCCAAAGCGGAGCCTGGCTAGCTAGCTCCGCGCCCCGCTGCCGGCCCTGGGCGCCTGCTCCCGCCGCCCAGTTAGGAGCTCGCCCTGCTGCTCTCCTCGCTGATAACAGGCTCCCTCGGACCAAGGGTCGCGCCCCCTGGCACTGAAACACGTCCTCCGTCAGTGAGACTTCCAGCCCACATCCTGTGATCCCGATACTTGTAAAAACATTCATGAGAAAAGAGAAAAAACAGAGAGCGCACGGTGGGGAAATCAGAGAGAAACTGGGAGGCCTTAGGAGCGTGTACTACAGGGATGGCGGTGAAGACGCGCAGACCAGGGTCGTCAGGACTTTGGACAGATCAAGGAAGCGCGCGGGAAGCAGAGGTGTTTGGGCAAAGCAGCTAAACACAGAGCATTCACGCGCCATTGCTGGCGAGGCGACAAGGAAACGTGCGGAGGAGGGAGGGTGGGAGACCTCCGGCGTGCCTCACGGGGAGGCGACTTTGGCGACTGAGTTCTGGTCCCCAGAGGCCGCGCCCAGCTCCGCCTGGGACTCTGGGAGGCCTGTCAGGCATCCTGCTGACAGTCGCAGGAGGCTTTAAACACAGGCGCCTTCAGTCCACGGCTGTGCTGCTCACGGCTTCTACCCCAGCGCGGACTTTCCCGAATATTCAGCTAAAGACAGTGAAGGGTGAGTCAGGTTCACCTGGCTGCTGTCACAACGTCCAGGCCCAGGCACCAAATAATAAGGTTCCAGTGTCTTTATGATTAGTTGAGAATAATCGTTAATAAACATAAGGAAAGTGGTAAAATGCTCAGTTTGACAATATTGTGTATTTGTTTATCGTTTTTCCTCAGGGTGTGTTTGCTTTGGAAGCTTGGCCTGCGTCAGACTTTGCCCCCTGGCTTTGTTTCAGGATGCATTTGTCTGTTTTGTTTTTGCCACTTGCTTCCTTTCTCCAGTGCTGCCACCAACCACATGGACTATTCAAGACACAGAGCTGCCCCTGGGACGCTCCTTTGGGAGTCATAGTGGATAATTGCAGATATTTTATAGACTTGGTTGAAGCTATATAAAGCAGTACATGATGACTGCATTAATGTACACAATACATCTTGAATTATGTTTTATTGATTATTAAAATCAAGAATAAAACAATCTGTTTCTGCTGCTTGGGGGAAGTATGAATTTCATGTGCAATACCTTGATTTTCTACTCCTCACATTCATCCTTGCAACCCAGGCACCAAGCTAAAATCACGGAAGATATGGACCCACCTTTCCCATTTTCAGTAAGTCTTCAAATTCCATATATTTTGCCACCTATGTAAGTCCCATTTCCATTGTATTTTCTCCTGCAATAGCCCTGAATTCCTGCAGTTATGTGCCCAACGTAGCCTCTTAAAAGCAACTACAGTGTTTTATGTAGAGTGACTGAGCTTTGGTCCTCTAACAAGCCCCACTGTGAGTTGCACAGAGCCCTCTTCCCGACACAGCCCGCTCCCCAGCCCTGGGTCTCCTTGGTCCCTACACTGGAGTTGGACTCCCTTGGTCTAGAAACAAGAAACTGTATCTATCCTTTATTATCAGTGCTCCACATGACCTGCAGTCTTGAAAAACCATAGTGTCCATCTTCCAACATCTAGTGTTAAACACACTCTGTGTTGTTATATTCTCTTGGAAGTCCACTACGTCCAGTAGGCTCATCCTGGGCAACCCTCCCCAGCATTCTTCACATCTCAGTGCGACACCAACAAGCAGCCACATCAGTGTGATTATTACTAAACTTGGCAGCTTCGGGAAGTTTTCTCCTTCGTGTTTTTCTCCCAGTGACATTTAGCCCGCAGAGGGATTATCAAAGCAGTGCTATCTAATGTACATTAGGTGCTCAATAAATGCTACTGGACTTCTTATTTTTAAACATTGCAAGAGCTTTGCAAAATGTGGAGACTCCCTTTTTACCGCACAGAAAGCCGCTGTTGCTTTGTGTTTGTCAGAGTGGGTGTCGTTTGCTCTGCTCTCCTGGGAGCGCCCATCATTCGTGGGCCAGCTGCCTGCTCTCTGCCCTCGCGTCTACTTTCCTCCTTCCATACGCACTTCTGTCACTTACGCTTCATGTTCTGGTCTTTACTTATAAAACATTTATTTAATTTTGTACAGTAGGAGTTTCATACTTTACTTTCACTTATAAAGATATTAATTCTACTAATTTCAGTATCAATTGAGTTTAATTTTTAATTATTCATGGAAAAAGACTGCTTCAGTGAGAGAGATCAGCTGTGGGTGACTTCCTGCAAATAATTTACTCTTTTCAGCTTTTGTTATCTAATATGTCTAATAAAAAATAATAATATCATTTCCTCAAAGGGCAGTTGTGAGATTAAATATAACAGAAGATAAAAAACGTTCCAGAACAGCATGATCTGGTAGAACGGAGACATCTCTTGACACTGCTGGCCCTTAGCTGATGCTTCCTTCCACGTAACGAGGCATTCAGGAAAGTCTCCTCCTTTCTGCCCCACTTTCTTCCTCCTTTGCAATAAGTCTTCATCTGTTTCTCTCTCCTCTCTCTCTCTCTGAAGAAAGTAGTGCTCCATAATTGTTGTTGAAATTTAAATTTTTAATGAGTGTATTATCTTTACTGTTTTACATCATTTTTCTTTTTAATGAACTGGAAAAGAAGTATGCTGTTTATATGCTATGTATTTGATTACCTTAAATTCCCAGGATTTAGTTAGACTGATAATCTTAGTAGAGGTAGCAGTTTAGACTGTTATTGAGGGTGGTAGCTGTCAGCCTGGTAGACATTGTGCTAGACCACATGGGACTTTTCAGAGAGAGAGAAAGATACAGAGAGAGAGAGAGAGAGAGAGAGAGAGGGAGTAAAATGAGTAAAGAGTTCCAAGACTGGAAGAAACAATTTATGGCTTTGTGGGAGCATAGCACCACTTTATATTTCATGCCCCAACATTTGTTGTCTTTATTGTGTTGTTTAAACTTTTTGCTGACATTTGAACAATGAGTTAATAGGATTCCTCTTGTAAACTGTATTAGTCAGCATCCTCAACATTGGAACAAATTATTCCACAGAGGACTATAACACTGATAAGGCCCAAGGCAGTGAAGAGTTAACCTCGTGCTCGGAGTAGAGTTGAGAAGTGAGTCTGGTCAAAGCCCACATGCTGAGGGTAGAGTGACTTGCACCCCAATTCCATCCCCACTAATCAAGCCTTCTAACTAGATGGACGGTGTTCTAATTACAACCATATATTTTGTCTAGTCTGTTCCTAATTTGAGAGTGATTAGTCTTGTCCTTCATGAACCTGTTTACATTAATTTCCATAGAAACTGCATGCAGCTTGCCTTTACCCCAAATGATTGCCAGTAAAATGCAGTTCCTGGGACTGGACAGGGCCTTTGTCAGTCACACAAGCACTGGACAGCCTGGCACTCTTTTCTCTCTTTCGGTTCTGTTTGTATTTCTCTCGGCCTGTGTCTATGCTGCTCAGGGAGTACCTGAGCCTAATGACAGGAGTTCCGGTGCTGTCCAGCTCCCACAGCTGAGAGGAAGAGGGTGTGGCTGGCTTACAGTTTGCAGCTTCAGTCCATGGCCAGCTGCCTCCAAGGCAACGACATCACAGTGGATGGGCGTGACCTAACGAAGAAGCTTGGTTTAGAGCCGTTGGGAAGCAGAGCCCAGCCACTTCCAGAAGGGAAGGGGCCAGGGACCGCACATAACATCCACACCCGTCCATCCAGGCACACCCAGCCCCCGGGCAGCAACCAGGCCGGTCATGTTGACAACAAAGGATGACAACTGGGGAGCATGTATTACTTTCCTCTTTCCTGGACCCAACCCAGACTGGGGAGCATTTCTTACACCTCTGGGGTCACTGGTGCTTCTCGAATTGCTGGCTTGTGGGAACAGTTTAATGCACAGAGAAATCCAGACGTGTGATAGAAAAGCTTTGTGAAGCTCATCAGTTTAGGTTTTTAAACTATCTGATATTTTTCTTTTTCATTAATGCCATTCACATACCACAGAATCCTTATTCTCAGGCTATACAACTTAACACTTTTTGATACATTCATTACATCTTACAACGATCACCACTTTCTAATCCCAGAATGTCCCCATCTCCAGGAAAGAGCCCCTCATGTCCATGAGCACTCATCCCCAGGGCCCTGCCCCTCCCTGGCAGCCACTAGTCCACATTCTGTCTATGTGTAGTCATCTGTTTGGGTCTTTCATATCATGGAATTATATAATGTGTTGTGGTTTCTGTCTTGTCCACTTGGCATAATATATTTAAGGTTCATTCATTTCAAAGTATAAAGCAGTACTTCCTTCTTCTATGGCTAAATGCTTAAGCATATGTATTAGATACCATGCTTCATTTGCCCGTGTGCCCATTCACGGGGCCTGGGGGCACTCTTAACCTTGGTTGATCACTGCTTCCTTCTATCGAAAGGTGAAGTTTGCGTGGATTTGCTGCTCCATGTACCACCAGGTCCTGCGCGAGGAAATGTTTCCTCTGTGGGCCTGAGCAGGATGTGTGGGCCCAGAAAGGGACAGGGCAATACGTGGTGAAGACATCAGAGCAGGGCTGGCATGCAGTCACTCAGGAACACACATGAGTACAACTTCCTACTTTAGTGGGCACAGATGGCCTCACAGCTGAGAGGTCTTTGTGATACTTGGCCCAGCACTATATGGGCAGGGGGTCTGGCATTATGGGCTGACTGGCACAAGCCCACCTGAATTGATGGAACTAACATAGATTGCTGTTTTTAAACAAAACAAATGAGCTTTTCCACATTTTGGGTACGAGTGACATTCTAGCTATCTAGTAATAGAAGCACCGGAAATGTATCAATATTGGCAGACTCCTTTCTGCACCCACCCTGAAGATCGAACGTAAAAGAACTTCTGTGTCTTCACCCATGACTCAGAAACAGTGGCCTATGGCCAGCACAGTTAGCTTCGGCCTGCTTTAACGTACATGTGGACGTTTCCTCAGGAAATGGTGCAGACTCCCTCAGGTTGAGGAAGTTTGTGCAAAGCGTCAGTGCACATGAAGAGGGGTGGAAGAGCTCTTTCTCCTCTGAGGATGGAGGGAGGGCTACGTCTTCAACGCCCCAGCCTGCACTCCTCTCGGAGACCTGAGAGAAATACAGAACTCAAAGAAGAAGAAACAACACTAAAGACTGTGGGAATACAGTGACTGGGATGCAAATGTACCTCAAGTAATTTCAGGTGATGGAAATGTTTTTATTTGGAGATTCCTGACTTTACTATGAAGGCAGCAATATCTACAGTGCTGCTTTCAGAGCAAAGAGATGTTAGAAGGATACAGGAAGCTCCTAGCGCCAACACAGTTTCCATCTGGAAACTGCTCACGACTGAGTTAGTTACAGGACTACACGAGCCAGCATGTGATGGCTGCATGAGGCGCTCAGGAACTGTGGCTTCAGAAGTTTCCAGGATGCAACAGGGAGTCACTAGCAGCAAGAAAGTCCCCGGACTAGTTACCTGGAGAAGCAGGGCCCGGCCCTGGAACAGGTGGCACCACTGGCCAAAATTCACCTCCTCGGGGAAGTCTCTCCAGGTTCAGACAGAAGACCACAGTTTTCCCTTCCCTTCATTTTCCCTAAGAATCCTGGATGGCTGGAATCACCTTGAGAGGCAAAAGTACTGAAGACGCCAAGGGTATTACAGAAGCACGATTATTTAATTTAAAGCACAAATGATTTAAACAACTGGGTCCTAGAAAAAAACAAATGAAGCTAGAATAATTGCTGCAGTGGACAAGAATGAGCATGTCTCATAATTCTGTTGTTAGAATCAATGTTATGATAATTTTGAGCCTGCCATAATTAAAACAGTGATGCACGCCAGAGAGTGGAAGTGACTGACACCACATGAAAGAGTACGGCATCTGGTACTCAAGAAATGCTGGAACTTAAGCTAAGGAGTAGGGGCAGTTGGGAGGATATCAGAACAATAGCCCTGAGCACGGTACCAACATGCTATGCTGAAGAGACCTGCTGATGACTACTAACTTCTTTAAGCACCACACTATGAAGTTAGTAAAATTATCCTCATTTCACTGGTACAAAAGCAAAGCATCAAAACTCCCATTGTATTTCTGTGCCCCAAGGGAAAAATATTTTCCTTTTTCCATATAAATTCAGAAAATTACCTAAAAAGTTGTTAGTTGATACAAATGACTCTATGACCTCCAGAGGGGGAGGTCCATCCTCTGCTTGCTGTTGAATGCAGGCCAGCTGGGAGGCAGAGACGCGCATGTCCGTGTGGGGGACCATGAGGACTGAGCATGTCTGCGCTCCACCCCACCCTCTTAGTCTCCTGTTGGGCAAGGAGTATTTCCCTTACTTAAGCATTAGGACTTTGTATGGCCATCTCCCCGCCCCCCATCAGCTTCCTCTCTGGATTACACCCTTCCTCATGTCCCCCACACAGTGACATCTGTATCCACGGCCTGCCACGGCTGCCATCCTCCAGAAGAGCCTGCCCGTTCTCAGGTTGGTGGTGTATACACCCTTGGCTCTAAATGGAATCTGCTCACATTTCTGTTTCATCTGCAATAAAAGTGCTATCTTGGCCTCCTTCTGTATTTACATGTAGTTATGTTCGGTCTAGACAGGGAGCTAACATTAGTTTTGATAACCACCTTTGAGTTCTGGACTGCTGTAGGAAAGCACCCAAGCTTGGGTGACTTAAAAGCAGCAGAAGAAATAAACCCTGCATCCAAATCCTCCATTTTCCTCTAAATCCTCAAATTTATGTACACACATGTGGACACATATATGTTCATCCAGTATTGATTCAATGGGAAAATACTATTGCACTTGGAGGGAGCAAAACAAGTTTATTTTCTAAGTGTGTGACATTGATCTTGTGAACAGTTTTTTGCTATCATTAAATCTGGTTGCAATAATCATGTTGAGATTCAATCTTTCACATACTTTATTTTCTTACAATAAATTTTTAAATGTAAAATCATATCAAAGAACCGGCAATATACTATATATTTTACTCCATAATATGTGTATTGTTTTTCCTCTCTCTGTCTCTGTCTCTCTCTCTCACTTTCTCTCTCTCTCTCTCTCTCTCTCTCTCTGCCTCTCTGCCTCTCTGCCTCTGTACCTCTGTCTCTCTGACTCTCTATCTCTCTCTCTGAATCTCCAGAGAAGTGTTTATAACATTAGACTGTGTATGTCCTAAGCCCCATAAGTGACTTTTTCCAAAACCCTTCAGAGATTATGACAGATACACATAATATAGATATAGATACAGCAAGTCTTGAGCTAACAATTAATTGATTCAATAAATTCCAGTCTACTAAATATCTTGAAAATGGACATAGCAAAGAACAATCAGTTGATATTTCCTTTTTTGTTCAGTCTTCATTTTGAGGAATAACACAGTACTTTTTGCCCCCTAAGTCCATCACTTTATAACTGTCCTGTTCCTGCCTGCCAATATCCAGCCGATACCCAGGCAGCTTTCCTGAGCACACAAGCCATTCATCTAGCAAAAATCTATCAGGCTGACCATGCAAAGAACACGCTTCAGGTTTGGAGAACTAAAGTGACATTCAATTCAACAAGATGTAGACTCCCTCTTCTTTGGTGTCCCTATCGCACCTGTTATGTACACCACTCTTGGCCCCTTGAAACACACAAGCTGTGGTATGTAGATTAGGTTTCCCAGGAAACAGACTCTAAACTGGATATTTGTGTGCACGAGGCTTACTGGATGGAGAGAGTCTGCTCGGGAATGCCAAATGACGCCTGGCGAGCAGCGGGAGACAGGCACCGACCCGCCCTGCATGGAGCTGTGGCACCTCAGAGCCTCCTCCGCCCGCGGGCAGCTCCGCAGCTGGCGGCGTGCACAGGGTCCGGGCCAGCGCCCGCGCTCTACCCTGGCGCGGTGTGCGTTGGGCAGAAGGAGACCCTCCAGGAAGGGAATCACCTCAGGCCACGCGCGGCTCCTGGTCACGTTCACCAGTGGATGGTTAGGTACAGGGCGTCACTTCAAGAGAGGAGCGCTGCGCTCCTGCAGCGGCCACAGCCCTGCACACCCCGGCCGAGCTCTACTACTGAGCCAGGGTGCACTTCTGTTCATGTCAATGACCTATTTTTAGATGAATGTTCTACGTCTCCAGCTGGATTGCAACTTCCTGGAGACCAGGGACGCACCTTGTTTACTTGGCACGTGCAGCATAATGTGTTTGAGGTATTAAGTGTTCAGTAATACCTGCCGTTTAATTTAACAAGTCCTCTTGATTTTATAAAGCACTTGTGACCACTTTATCTTGCTCAAACAATTGTTTAAATCATATAAACAATTTTATGTATTTTTCTTTGACAAAATATCTCAAATTCAGTGAAAGATAGTGGAGTACATCTCTATAAGTATTCAATGTGGATACTGAAAGCAATGTCTTAGAGCGGACGCAAGTTCATCATGAACCTTCTCCTTTTGGAGATGATTAGATATTTACCTGCCTGTAAACTGGGCATGTGAATACTCAGTCTTGACTGCCTAAGCCTCTCTTAGCACGGAATCCAGGTGTGTGGTTTTTCAGATGCACAGTTCCTGGGGAGCTCTTGAGTCACCCCGGGATAAAAGCTGAAAGACACTGGATGGATCCTGGAAACAACTCAGCCAGAATTCCGGCCCAGTCTGATCCAACGCATGGCAACCTTACTGCTTCCCTAAAAGCACTCTGTCAACGAAATTTCAGCTCCCTTTCATTTCCTCTTCCCAGGGATCAGAGGCCACAACTGCTCAAGACATTTCTCAAGAAGAAAGATACTTCTAGAATTCAAACAGAAGTGAAGAGCTCACAACTCAGGGAGACTTGTAAGTCAAGACATGTGAGGGATACAACAGAAACTTCCTCTCAACTCTACTTGTACAATTTTGAAAATGTGTCATTTTCCTAATACTCCAAGTAATTACATCTTGGAGACTCTAGTGTGTGAATTTTCCATCTCTTGTTCCATCAAGTGAAATGGTTAATTCATCTGTGTCTATCTGTCTTTCTCCTGTGCCTTCACTGACCTCTCTCTTTAGATACTGTTTGTCAGTGTGTGTTAGGAATAGACATCTTACCCACTGCCTTACAGCTAGCATCTGTTTAGGGGTATAATACATGGCCTACCCTCGCTGGTGATCATTCCTACGGTATAGTAACTGAGTTAAGTGATGTTGCATTTTCCCCAAAGATCACAGGTCTAGCAAGTGAAGAAACTACCCTCATAGAGTAGCCCTTATTTTGACCCAGGTTCCATGCTGTCTGTGCACAGACACCTAGAAAGGGAAGTATTCATCTTTCGGCAAACATGAAAATGAATTTCACATTTGCCCAGACTTCTCAGTGCTTTACAGATCTGCTTTCTTCCACCAGGGAGGATGCCAGCTAAGCTTGTGCCTCCTTGGGCTGACAGGCAGGAGAGGGGAATCCAGTCAAGAACAAGCCCACATAGTAACAGTGACAGGCTGGAACCGCTCTTTACACATGTACCATTGTAGGTATCTGCCACAGATAATGCTGACTGTCTGCACAGACTTCTGTGGAGTGGGGTGACTAATCAATAAACATACGCGTGAGATGGAATGAAATATATCGTAAGAAATATATACTGTATTAATTTAGCGGAGACAGTAACATATTCTGTAGCCCTTCTTGTATATTGTAGTGACACACCACTGCGTTATTAATGCTTTGGAAAAATTTATTTATTCTATTCTATTAGTGTATTTTAACAAACATTGCTTTGGGACAGTATGCCTGCCAATTTATGTTTATGAGACTGTCAACATAATTTACATGCACACAAAAATATGATACAATATTGCCAGTGCAGAATCGCCTTGTCAAATGATATTGTCGTGAAAAAATGAAACAGTACCCCAGCTGAGGGACCAGGCATATTCATCACCGCTGGCTGCACAGAATTTGAGGTGACACGCTGAAATACACTTAATGCTCTTTCTCATGCATCAAATGAATAAAAAGTGAGTGAGTGAGCTACTCCTGACTGCCATGGACTGTGCAATAGCAAACAGATTTTTGCCCTCCCCCAAATAATATTTGAGTTCCCAGAATTGTTGACAGAATTATATTTATTATGCATTTGGAAGACTGAGTATGCTACAAAAATCACAAATGATTCCAAGCACTCAGCTACAGAGGTAGAGACTTTCATGGGAAGAGGAAATGACATCCATACCGATGCAAGAGGAAGAGCTGAGGAGTGTGGAATGAGATTAGTTATTTGGTCTAAGATATCATGTTAAACACAGCAATTCAGGAGATTTTCATAAAACTGCTTTAAAAGACAGTTACTATCCCAAGAGCAAGGTTTCTGGGTACTGATAGGTTCAAGTCCTGAGTTTCTTAGAGCATCTATATTTGTAAATATTTCAGCCAAAGGTCTAATTCTCCCCGTACTGATGATGTGAGTTCAGGGGATTTCACTGACCAGAAAACACTCAGATGACACAAAGAAGACAGAGTGGGGGTTGGTGAAGGTGGTAGGGGTGGACACGGAGACGTGGAAGCTCTGAGGAAGGCTCACTGTGCAGTCAGCTCCCGTCACAGAAGGCCTGCTGTGCTGCAGTCACCACCCCTGCTCTGGTGTCATCACAGGCTTGAGCTCATCAGGCAACCAGACACCTGCCAGGGGTGCTATGCCCATGACACTCCAAGCAGAGGAATCCTTCAGTAAGAGAACAGGCTCTAGCACATACCACTACTAGCTTGATGTTTGCTGGGGAGAAAAGGTCTTGGGTTGAGGAGCCAATGAAGGTGGCTGGGTCAGCAGTAAGCTGAGAACATGAAGTGTTATCCTGAAACTTGAGACATGCAAATGACAAAATGACACAGGAAGAGCTCTCTGCAGGCACAGGAAAAAATGTGCTGTGCTTGCATATGACTCCCTGACTTCCACATACCCTCTAAGGATATAGAATGGTCCCCGGACTCTGTAAGACTTGAATGAAACCAAGATTGTCTAGTTAAGAATGGATTAAAATTTTTATAACATAAAGATAAAAATTTTGCCTATTTATCTTCAGGCTTTACATATATAGGAACTCCTATGAGAAAGTAATTTCTTCAAAATTGACTTTTAATTCAAGACCCTCAAAAGCTTGGGTGAGTTAATGCCTCCTATTATGCAGCATGACAATTGTCATTTTTCCTTTTATATCTTCTTTGGCAGCCAAATCAGAATAATAGCTGGCTTCTAGAATATCAGTAAAGCTCTACTTAATGATGGAAATAAAAAATGATAGCAGAATGGCATGAGGACCCAACACACACGAGGGGTGCAGGGCCATATGCTCTGAGTGTTCCTCTGCCCAAATACATGTGCAATTCCTTGCTAAATGAAGAAGAGAAAAGGCAGAGCATGAGGAAGAAAGGATACGAAAGAAGAAGACATCGCAAGAAGGAGTGTGTGGAAGAGGGATGACCATGCTATGGAGAAGAGTCACCCCGGAGAGCACGATGGCACCTCACGCAGATGCACCGCAGCAGCAGGGACTGAGCGAGGACCTTGCATGAGGCCCCAGTTGGAGTGAATTATGTGGCACTTTTTCCTTGGCCAGAAAAATTTCTTCCTGACCCCAGATGGTGATCAGATGGTGCCCCAGAGAATGAAGATAAATAGCTCTTGTTATTTTGGTCTTTGCATTGGAAATTACCATAGCTTTCCACATCGAAGCGTTACACTCTAAAAATTATATTAAAGAAATTTGCTCCCATAATAACTCGTAGCCAAATGTAGAAAATACAGTTTGGGATGAAAAAGACAGAATTTAAAACAAACAAACAAACATTTCTTCCTTCCAGGCCTCTGAATACATGAAAGATTAAATGTATATTTTATTTTCTTTAATTGCATAGAGTGACACACAAGCACTACTAAATTTGAAAAATGACTGAATCTAGAACTTTTGACTAAAAATGCAAATGGATTTTAATGTTTTAGTCCAAACATATTTGTAGCTAAATCAGAAAATTTATAGCCTCAAGAAAGATTTTGAAATGCGAAGTCACACTGGGATGATTTCAGTGTTAGATAGTAACCAAAGAGTCAACTAAACTACCTAACACACTATGAACTTCTTAGAATCAATAAACTATGTCAAGACTTAGGAACATCTCTGAAAGTGCCTTCCCCTATTAGCCAGGGGCTCGGGGTATGGCTTCTGGAGTCATGCAGAGCACCAGTTTTAGGTTCTCAAAGGACGAGGCCAAGGCCAACAGTGGTCATGGTCCTCGCCCATTACTCTCAACGGCAACAATCCACGTGTCTCTGAAAGCTGTCATATTGTTGCTCAGTGACTGACTCTATGAGAAGTTTATCTGGAACACAAACCAATAGATGGCTGATATATGAATATTTTTATATCAAATTCATGCTATGAAATTTCTTTTAAAATGTATATATGTAAAAACACAAATTGACTAGAATGTATTAGATTTATAGCATGCATGAGAATATGTCAAAATGGTGACTCTGGCCCTGGAGTGTTAAGTTTACAAAACTGGAGCTTTGACGGGGGCACAAGTGGCTCTGGGCCAGATCTCCAGATGGTGGGAAGTTAAAAGGGATGGAGACGATGTCTGGCAAGAGAGCTTTGATGGAAGGGAGGACACTGGGCTGAAACCCACAGAACACATAAAAATAGCATAAATGTAACTTTTTATATTTTAGGTGCAAGACAACATCAGAACAAGTGTAGAGAGTCTAGGGCTTCACTTCATGGCAATTTGTGCAAACATTTTTCACTGAAAATATGAAAGCCCATCATGTACAAAATGTATTCACATATTTTTCCCTTTCAGCTTTAATGAGTATCATTCATATGACTCCAGAACTTTCTAAAAGTCTAACTTAATTCAAAATGTAAATAGAAGAGTATAATTAGTGGAAGAGAGAGGTGGCATATCATAATCCCAAAAGAGAGAGGGGAAAAGAAAATCAAGAGCCCTCATCATTCAGTCATGATTTTTATATTTGAGTTCGAATAAAAATGTACTTTTTACCCCCTACCTCTTACAACATGGAGTCTTTCTTTCACCTGTACCTTTAACCACAATTATAAACATAATTATCAATAAATCATTAATTTGACAAATTTTTAAAAATTTATGTTCCATTTTATAAGTGGAGCAATGAAACATTTATTTTTATGTTTGTTTTAAATGAGTTTGTCTCCACCTCCTTGTATCAAAATCCCTGTGTTTACGAGCTTTTGGTTCCTCAGGCTCCTGCCTTCCTCCCTGTCCAAAGCCTGAGCCTCCCATGTTTCTGTGTGTATTTCAGTGTATCTACATGTGTGCATTTTGAGTCTACTCAGCTGAAAGATTAGAATCTTTGCATATCTGAAAATATTTTCTTCTACCTTTCTACACTTGAAGAAGAAAGAAATCTGGGTAAAATATTCTCAAATCACAAAAATATTCTTTAAATTTCCATAGATTTTCATTGATTACCTTCTGACACTTGGTGTTACAAAGCAAAAAACTCAAGTCTGTGTTCAGATTGGTTTAACATTAAGATGCCATATTTTAATTTTCCTTTCCCTCTAACTGAATGTTATAAGACCAAAAACCTATTTATATTTCATAACAGTTTAAATTTTTATTATGACGTACCTCATGCCTGTCTTTAACTGATCTTGCCTGCAATGTTGTGAGACATTTCAGTCCATATGAAATGGTCTTTCTTCAGGTGAGACAGAGATATGCCTTTTCTGCTTGTTTTCCTAATTCTGTTTGCAGTGGACCAGGCTTTCATTCTATGCTCTGGCCTCATTGTTCTTGTGCTTTTATCACTCCTATTTGTATTTTTTATCCAACTGAGAAACCTCAAATTTATTCTGTATGCCAGAGATCAAATTATTATTATTGTTGTAACCCATGATGCTCTTGTCCTCCATTATGCAGTGCTCCCTCACCTCACACCCTCCCCTGGCCTTGCTGCTCCCTTAGGGCAGCACATTATCCTCTTCCCGCTGTGTACTTTGTGTTCCTGTTTTCTAAAGCATTATCTCTCATTCTGAGGAAAATTCTCAAAGGCGCCTTGAAATGTTGTCCTGGAACTTAAAGTATAATATTTTCAGAGAACTTCCTCTGGCCTCTTCTGAGTCTGCATGCATTTTTTCCTGGCTACATGAGGAATCACCTTCCCCTTCCACAGCTTTCTCCTCATTTCAGAGCCAAACACCATCCATGCATAGACATCATTGGTCCAGAAAGCGTAATTGTCTCTTCAACCTATTTATTCTCTACCAAGAGAATAAAGCCACCATCCTTGTATCTATATCAAAACACAGAAACAAAAACTAGGAGTTCACTTTGATACATTTTTTCATACTTTCTCTATTCTGAGGCATCAGTGAGTTCTCCAGTTCTGGTATGCTACATACATTACAAAGCGCATAACGAAGTGTTATGACTCACAAAGTGAATGATAAATCCCCCTTTTGTTGTCATCTTTTTGTCCAGGTTATTATGAACTCAGATTTGGCCTCTCTGCCTGGCCTCCTAACTGGTTTTGTTAGCTCTTTGCTTGATTTGTTCAAAATCATGTTTTAACTATGCAGGTGAACTGACGGCTCCACAGGTGAAAATCCTTCAAGGTTTTTTTGTGGCTCTCAGGACACACACAAAAATAACGACGTCTACGTCATCTATGGGATTTCGCAGCATCCTGGTGCCTCTCCGCTTGAACTTCTCCTCCACCAGGCTGTTGTGTGGAGACTCTGCCCTTCTGCTGTGTGGTCTTCGCACATGCTGCTGCTGCTGCAGAAAGACTTTCTGCCCCAGCCCACAAGGACTTCATGTCAAAGCGTGTGGTTTCTGTCCTCTCACACGACACCCTCTGGGGAAGTCTTCTTCCATACGTCTGGTGAGAAATGGCCCCTTCCCTATCTCTGGATTCTAACCTCAATTTCATCACCAGCACATTTCACAGTACATGAATATGCTCTTACTGTTTCATTATCTGTTTTTGTTATTTAGCTAAAAGTTCCACCCCATGGTGACTGTGGCCATTTTGGTTGATGTTTATGAGTTGATTATTGAATCCATATATACTGTTCTCAGATCTATCCTGGGAAAGCAAGTGAAGCAGCAAATCCTAATTCAAGTATCCACATTTCAAGTAGGCTTTCAGTATCCTTATCCTCTGCCAAAGTATCATGTAATATATGAAAAATTAAAATTCCCAGTATGTTCTTGAAACAAAGTTCTTTCTCCTTGCCCACAACAGTTTGTATCTAAGGACTCATCCCCTCCCAGAATCCCACTCCAAACTCTGTAATCAACCTTGGGATCACCTTGGATTTAACTGTTCTGGATGCATATCAATATCACCTCCTGAGCTCTCCAATCTTGTATCATATCTTACCGTTAATTTTCCTCATAATGAACACAGTTTACAGGATTCCTCATTATTTGATTTCCTCACCAACTTCTTGAACACAAGGATCCGACTTCTCTCATTTCCACTGTATTCAGTGGCATAACGCAATTGCATAACCTGACTTTAACATGAGAGACATTTAGCTGTCTCATCAACAAGGACTGCCTTAATTCTAGCTGTGAGCACTCCCCTTTGTCTGGTACCGAAGCCAAATCCTTTTCCAGTGCAGCCAGATGCTCCTTCTGCAGACCACAGGCTCAGTTTGAGATAGATTTCTGGGACTGTGTTAGAAAGGAGGAGTTACTGTGATCTGTTCACACGTTCTTCCCTATTTGCATATTCCTCCCAGAAGAACCCACGGAGCAGCAGGGGAGGTGATGGACACCCAGGAGCCCTGTGCTACATCCGGGCAACCTGTCCTGTGAAGGGACTGCAGTCACGGCCACCAGAGCAGTCCAGAAGACTCTGTGGACACGTCTGCTAAAGAAGCTCTGAAGAGGAGGCAAGACTCTGTGGCAGGCAGGAGTCAGAGGAGTGATAGGTCACCCCGTCCTCAGAAACAGCCCTCTGGAACCGCTATGGTGAGATGGACTCCATCCCCTGGCCTGACACTGTACTTCCAACACAGGCTGCCGTCGCTGAGAGTAAGATGGCACCTGTGCATGAATTTCCCCTCCTGTGGTGAACAGTCCAGGCCTGCTGAGCCACAGGCCCAAGCAAGCAGCAGCTACCTGGAGGAGGAGCCTGAGCTCCGGGTGAATATGGGGCTGGTCACACACTCCTCTGATGAACTGGGTCCACTTGCCCCCTGTCTGTCCTTCTTCTCTGGCCCTAGGTGACAGTTTCACACTGAAAGCTTCACCCCTGAGGATTTTCCATTGAGATGAAATCAGAGGCCACAGCTTCCTCTAAACTGCCGAGGGCAAAATTGAGTGCATTTCCTTCTCTTCTTCTTTTTTTTTTTTCTTTCTTACTTCTGTTACTTGAAAGCTCATGGAGAGATTGTTCTGTCCAAGCAGATGTGCAATGTACCCAACACACTGCAAGGACATGTGCAGCATGGACAACTCGCCCAGAGCTGCTCTGACACACAGACAGTGTGTTAATGCTCCTATCTGTACTTATCCGGAATGCATCTTCACAGAGCGGGCTTAATTGCAGATGACAAAGGAGGAGAATGTAATAAAGATGGGCACATTAATCCACTTTGTATGAAAATGTGGAAGGTAATCCAATTTTGAACTGCTTGCTCTTAAAAAAAACATAAAGGTTTGTAAAATTGCTGCGTCTTAGTTGGGGAGAAGACAATGACGTCTCGCAAGCGTACTGTGGGTGAAAAGCTTCAGCTCCTGGACATTTGCACAACAGTGGTGGCCCTGCTGGAGAGAAGAGCTGAGTGCACTGGGACCACGCTGCTGTTGACCCAGTGGGGCCCTGTTGCATCACTGCTCAGGCAGCGCATGGCAGACTCATCCTTCTGAATCTCAGAGATACAGCCCCCATGCGACTCCACGGGAGAGCGCATATGGAAAGCACCTGTCTCTGCTTGCTGCAGACATACTGGAGTGCTGTGTGCCAAACACCCACGGGAGGAGGCGGGCCCTGACAGAGCTCACAGTTCCAGCTGGGGAGACCAGGTGAAGGTACAATGTTCTGTGACAGTTTATCTTGACTATTAACTTGATTAGCTCAACAGGGTACGGCTAGATTAGTGAAGCTCCCCTCTGAGTGTGTCCGGGAGTATCATGAAGACTGTATGTCCTCCCTCCCCCTCCCCCAGGCTCTTCTGCTCTCTGCATCCCAGTGGCCACAAGCTGAGCAGCTTTGGAGACAGCCCAGCTTGCCCTAGACCTGCACAAGCAAAGTGCTTTCCCTCCTTTATGCTGCAGGTGTTAGGTGTGTTGTTCCCACCAATGAAAAGGTGATCGATACAAGTACTCTGAGGAAACTGTAATACACACCAAAATAAGAGGATGATTCCAATTTAAACCAACAGAATCTCCATGTGTGAGAAGAGATTTTAAAGCTGTTGGATAATGGTACACGCAATGCCATGGTGGACTGAGACCAGTTGACTGATATGGGCTCACTGAAGAGCTCTAAGACTGAAAGCTTTAGTTTCAGTGTCTGCAGGGATCACATTAGTTGGTTTGGGGAGATGACTGAAGTCCAGAATCAAACATGACCTGTATTAAATAAAGCGAAAATGCACCAAATTCCTTGGCGCATTACAGAGGAAAACACTCACTGTCTTCGGGAAGTTAGAATGCTGTTAGGTTTTCATGGAAGGACTTGCTCTATTCTTATATCCCTAGAGGACATATCCTCTGCCTAAGCTATGAGACACATATTAAGGGCAGAACCACAGCATCCTGGGAGAACTCTGTGATATTTCTTCATGTGAACAGGACTGACAGTAGGAGCGTCTGACAAAATTGCCAACTATTTACCAGAGTGAAAGCACCTTGGGAAAGAAACCATCAGCACTTCCCTGAGGCACTGGTATGAACCGACTAATTCTCAGAAACACAGAACATCACTTTTGTCCACTCATCAAGAACAGAGTAAAGGTGGGTAGACTATTGGAACTTATCCACTTCTGGCTCCCAGGGTGCCCAGTGGATCAACAGTCACACTCTATGATGTATTTGCTTCTGTTGAAAAGACGTATTCAGCAATGGGTAGAATCATCATACTGGTTGCTTGACCTCTTGGCTATAATTATAGGAAAAGTCAATTAAAAACATTCTACTTTTCTGTGTTAAAAATAGCACACTGCAAAGAATATCACATTCTGGAGTGATTTCTGAGATTTTTAGTTTTAAAGTACACAAGAGGTTATGCCTCCTACACCCTCCCTCAACTAGCCTATGTCGAAGTCCAGCTGACCTCTGAGAATGATACTGGATTTAAAATTTGATCATGTGATGGTGATTTTAGCTAGGCATTTATTATTGGAGCAAATAAAAATATCCCCTGGTAATATGTACCTAGCAGTTGATCTAATGAATAGCTTTTCTTTGTCCCTATAAAGAAAGACCATCAGAAAGAGAGAAGGAAATGGGATAAAAAGAGTTGGATGTGTTCCATGCATACACCAGCTCCCCTAGATGAGCATAACACCTTCATAATGCAAACATGTACCAAGAAAGCAAAGTTGACTTTCAGCTGCCAGGACCCGCACACAGTCATACTTGGCCCACACGGTTCTAGGTAGCCTTTCTTTTCCACTGCACCTCACGCTAGTCCATTGCATTGTACAAGGAGAAGAAGGTACAGTGGGAACAAGTGGCTTTGACCTCAGCACGGGCAGCTATCCCAGCTCCTGAGATGAATTCACCTAGTCCCCTCCAACACAAAGAACTACTAGCTCCAGTGAGACTGGGCACATTCATGGTAGTATGGCCATAGACAGAACTACTAACTTCTAATACAAGAGAGACTGATTTCCCTCACATAGCTAAAAGTAAACATTACTAGGCCTCGACTCAGCAGGATTGAGAAAATTAAATGAGATGGCAAATATATCTACCTGATACCTGATAATCTCTATGTAACTGTCCTTTGCTTGGTGGAAAAAAAGACATAGATCTCTCAGGATTTCAGGGGCTTGGTGTTCGGTGGTGTGACCATACCAAAATGTTCCTCCCGAGGAAGGAGAGGTGGGGCCATCTCCTCTTCCTGCCCATGAGAGGCACAGCACTGGCGGGCTTCTTTTGATTTCCAAAGTCACATCTACTCGCTCGAGACTTAAGCATGCTCTCTTGCATTTGCTAAGTAACCTAAGAAGCTTCAGGCTCTGAAACAAGTCTGGACCACCATCTGCCACCGGAATCATGAGACCTGCAAGATGGGCTGGTGCTTGGAGGCTGGCAGATCTGAATGCCATAGGACCTCTAAGAGCACAAGCAGGCCCTGGGGTTTGGGGGCAAAACACTCCTACCACAGACAATGACTCCTTTTCACAATTAGTTTCTAGCTTTCTACTTCCTGCTTCAGGAGAAACTGAATATTCAGCCACAGGCTTCTAAGTTACCATGCAATCTTAGCAACCATCAGGAACTGGCAAAGCCACAAGTGTGAGTGTATAGAGTGCAGTCTACCATCAAAAGGCAATGGTAGAGAGCGAACATTAGGCTTGAACAGCCTTGGCATCACTAGAGAAATTCACTGGCTTTGGATTCAGGTCTGCTTTCCCAGGAAACCTGTCCTGTTTCTACCAAAATCACCATTCTTATTTATCTGGGGCATTACGCACAATATTGTATTTGAAACATTAACTTATTGGAAAGCAAATAAATTGTAAGAAAAGGCTAATTCTTATGAAATTGCAGATAGAGATATCTTGTTCTCCATCACCCTGAAAGAGCTCTCAGGAACCAATAGAATAGCTTTATCTTTTTCGATATTTTATGTTGGTAAAATACACAGACCAGGAAATATACCTCTTTCCTGACTTTTTAAAAGTAATTTAGTGTATTGTCTATTCGTGCGATTATACAGTCATCACCATACCCATCCTCAGAACACTTTTTATCTTGTAAAATTCAAACAATAGCTTCCCATCACTCAAGTCACTGGAAAATACCATCCTACATTTTAGCTTTGTGATATTTAGTATTCTGAATAGTTTACGACATTGCAATCATGCAGCATTTGTATTTTAGGATTAACTTATTTAACTTATCATAATAACTTAACATAAAGGATTTGTTCATGTTGTAGAATGTGCCAGAATTTCCCCATGGTTAAAACTGTACCTATATATGGTATTGTGTTGTTCATTCACATAATATATATATATATATATATATATATATATATATATATATATATATGTGTGTGTGTGTGTGTATATATATATATATATGTGTGTGTGTGTATATATATATAATATATGTGTGTATATATGTATATATATTCACATATATATAATATATATATTTAATCATTTTAATTGTTTCCATGGTTTAGCTATTGTGAATAAAGCCATTTGTTTTGGAGAGTTATCTACAAACATCTCTTAGAATCCTTGCTTTCAAATCTTTTGTGTATTTACACAGTGGTGGGACTCTCGGTAATTCTGTTTTAAGTGTTTTTCAGGAAACGTCATAGTACTTCCTACAAAGCTTCACTTCACCATTGTACACTCCCACTAAAGTACACGGAGTTTCGACTTCTCCACACCTTCGCCATCATTATTTTCTGGCTCTGTGAGGTTAACCACACTGTGTGTGTGGAGTGGTTGCTATGGTTTTGACCTGCATTTCCAGAAGTTTAGCGGTGTTGGGTACCTGTTTACGTGCTCACTGGCCACCTGTACGACCTTTTTGGAGAATGTTCCTTTCAACTCGTCACCTGCCTTTTAACCAGTCTCTTTATAGATGAGTATTACAAGTCCCTCACTCCTCTCGAAAGCAGTCTTTTCCTATGATATGATTTGCATGTGCTTTCTCCTACTCTGTGTGTTATATGCATACTCAGCTTCCTCTGATGTACAGTTTTTAAAGTTTCTTCCTAAAGTTAATTAATTAGCCTATTTATTTTATTTTGTTGTCTATAGTGTTGCGTTACGTAGAAGTAACTTCCCAACTAATATTGTAAACCTTTTGTCCAATATTTCCTTCCAAGAGTTTTTTAGCTTTATGTCTTACATTTACATCTTTGATATATTTGAGTTGGGCATGTGGTATAGATAAGGCGATATATTTGTTGAAAAACTGTCCTTTTTATATTTAATATCCTTACTACTCTTGTCAAATATCACTTTATAGTACATATGAAGGCTTATCTCTGTGTTCTCTGTTTTATTTCCTTGGTCTTCATATCAGCCTTTGTAATATATCCCACTGTTTTGTTTTATGTAATTTTAAACCTTTTATTAGTTTAGTGTATTAGTACATGTGTGTAGACTATAATGTTTACATTGCTTGGGGGACGTTGGTACATGTACCTAACAGGTCTTAATTCCTTTTTGATTCCCTTTCTCTTTCTCCCCCTTCTACCTATCGCTTAATTCCATTTTTTGTACATTGACAGGGCATAATGTTTTTGTATTTTTTTTTAGGTTTTTAGTTTTATTTGAAACAGGGTCACACTTTGTAGGTCAGACTGACCCTGTGCTCAGCCTCGAACTCAGCAATCCTCCTGCGTCTGCCTTCTGAGTGCTGAGATGATAGGTAGGAGCCACTGTGCCCGGCACTGTGATAGGAGGTACTGATTGCTGGTGGGCATGAGTCACCACGACTGGCATTATTGAATGTGGTTACCAGGGATCGATCTAGGGATCTTGCTCTTGCAAGGCAGGTGCCAGAACCACTGCACTATATTCAGCCCCGTGTTTTTGTAATTTTGTAAAGTTTGGCATGAAGAACGTTGGGTCTTCCCCTTTGTTCTTTTTCAAGATTACTTTAGCTAGTCCATGTTCCCTGAGAGTTCATATTAACTTTAGAAAATATTTTTATGTTTCTACAAAAAAAAATACAATAGAAATTTTACTGGAGCTGTGGACTGGTTTTGGTGGTATCATCACAATATTGAATGCTCTTGTCTAAGGGGATGGAGCATTTTCCCATTTATTCAGGTCTTGCCTGGTTCTACTAGTAATGTCTGTGAATTTGATTCTACAAGCCTTGCAACTTCTTTATTAAACTCAATATTTTATTGCTTTGGATGCTACGTTAAATAGAATTATTCTCTTAATTTTCTTTTTATATTATGTGTTGTGTATTGTTACTACAAAAAATACAACTGATCTTTCTGTGTTCTCTCTGTACATGCTACTCTGCCCAATTCATTCATTAGTGCAACAATGTTTGTGTGAATTTGTTAGAGTCTACAACAGATGAGGATACACATCTAATTTTCCTTTTTGGATTTGGGTAGCCTCCTTTTATTTTTATTGAAGAACTACTCTGGCTATCATTTTCAATAACATGGTAAAAACAGGTGCCCTTGCCTTGTTCTTAATCTTAACACAAAGCTTTCACCACTCATCATTGAATACGGCTCCTGTCTCTCGCTTTTCACGTAGGATCTTAGTGAACTGAAGTGCTGTCCTTCTTGTCCCACTTCACTGAGTGTTTTCAACATAAATGGGCTTTGGATTTTGTCATGTGCTCCTTCTACATTAAGATAATATTGTTTTTCATTTTTTAAATGTGGTATATTAAATTTCAAGCAGTAAAAATTTCTCACATGCCAGAATAGACTCTATCACGTATTTCTTTTAATACACTGGCGAAAAGTCAGCCAGTAGGATTTTGTGGAAGGGTTTCACTGTTCATGAGGGACACAGATCTGTACCTTATGTGTAGGCTTTTGCATCAGATTAACACTGGCCTCCTAGGGTGAGTTAGGCAGTGTTTTCTCCTTACCAGTGTTTTTGGGAAACTTTGAGGAAGTGTGGTGTTAGTTCTTCAAACATACAGTGAACTCTCCAGCACAGCCAGGAGGTCCCGGACATTTTCCTGACAAGAGGTGAGGCTACGATTCAATCTTCTTTTCAGTTTTAGATTTATTCAGACTTCCCATTTCTGCATGAGTTTGTCTTCAAGGGCTTCGTGTCCATGTCCTCTGGTATTCAATTCATAGTTACGCAGTTATTTTCATATTCTCTTATAATTATTTTATTTCCATAGAGTTGGTTGCAATATCACTATTTTAACTTTGTGCTTCTGCATTTATAGTAAGTTTTTAATTTGAGACTTCTCTTTTAGTTTTAGCTTAAAAAGTTAAAATTTTGCTAATTTTGTTTTTCAATGAACTAACTTCTAGTTTTGCCTCTACAGCTTTTCTCTCCTCCATTTTCTATATCCACCTTCTAACCTGTATTATTTCTTTCTTCTGTGTTATTTCTTTCTTCCTCTCTGTACATGCTACTCTGTACATGTACACTGTCCTTTCCCTGATTTTTTTACTTAAAAGTTAGATTGTTAATTTGAGAACTTTAGTAATTTTAATGTAAATATTTATAACCTTCAGTTTCTCCCCTGATACTTCTTTTGCTATGTCCACTAAATTTTAGTATGCCATTTCAGTTTTATTTGTTTTTAAGAGTTCCTCATTTCTTTTTATATATTATTTGATTATGATTCATTTAAAATTTGTTTTGTATATTCCATATATCTTTTCTGTTTTGCTTCCTAACATTACTCATGGCTCTTATTTTACTTTTAGTTCTCTTTTTATAATCAAATTTTTAATAAAATATTTTAATTATTTTGTGTAGATTTTATACACTTTTGTTTGTGCTTATCTTGGGAATTATACTGAATATGTTTTATTTCTAACATTCAGATTTACTTTTTATGTCAGTTAGATGTGTACAATCTCTGGGCCTTTACACATTTATTCCCAATCTTATCAGCTGCCGGCATCATAAAGTGTTAACTGTACTGATTTCTTCTTTATAAAAAAGTTGTAAAATTGCATCTTCCTAATCCACTAAATTTAGTGTTCTTAAATCATATAGAAAACAATATTTAGAGTTATGAACTAAAGCTACAATGATACTAGGTTTAACCAATAATTATTAGATTGTTAAATTGTGCAGAAAATGAGAAGTACTGATAGTGTTACCTTTATAATTGTTTGTGTATTTGCCTTATTGAGAAATTCATTTATTCACGCAGATTCCTGTCTGGTGTTCTGTCATTCCTGCTTGAAGGACTCCCTGAAGACTTTAACAATGGGCACATCTAGTAGTAACAAACTTTATGTTTTACTTATCTAGGAATCTTTTATTTCTGACTCATTTTTCAAGGACAATTTTGGCATATATAGGATGGTTGGTTGACAATTCTTTTTCATTTTTTAAAGCATTCTGAGTATAAACCCATTGACTCACGACAACCTGTAGTTCCTCTTGAGAAATCTGATGATAGTCTGATAGAGGATCCCGTGTATGGAATGTGACATTTATCTCTGCTGCTTTAAAATATTTCTTCTCATTTAGGGCTTTAATGGTTTGAGTGTTTTTAGTAGAAGACTCTGCTTTCATTCTACTATATAGAATTTGTTGAGTTCAGTGGATACTTCCCTTCCTGTTTTCCAATAAATCTGGAAAATGCTTGACCAAGAATTCTGCATGTGTTCCTGCTGGCTGTCTTTCTATGCCTTCTTCTGAAAGTCACATGGCCCCCAGGTTAATTGTCTAAGGACATTTTACAGATTATTTTCATTATTTTATCTTAAGTTTTATTAACTTTTTCTGTGTATCCAAAATGAATTTTCAAAAACCTAGTTAATTCATGTTTTTATACTTTCCACGTCAGAATGTCCTTTTTAGTTTGTTTTTATTTTAGTGCCCATTTTGTTAATACATTGTTTTCTTAACTTTCTCCATTTATTTCTGTTTATTTGATCTTCTTTAGAAGAATTTTTAAAATGTCTTTGTCTGATAAACCTATCATCATGTCTTTTCCAGTATGAATTTCTGCTGACTCACATTTTCTCTTTATTGAGACAAGGTTGTCTGTTTACTTAGATATCTAATGATATCTGTTGTTGGGTGTTGTTGAAATTAAATATTTTAATATAATAATGTAATAACCCTGGATATGTTTTTCTACCTTAACAAGGCTCACTAAGTTTTTGTATTTGTTAGATTTGGGCTACTTCTGATTACTGAAGGCTTTATTTGTACCAAAATTAAGCCTTAGACAGAAACATCAAATATTTTCAGGTATTTAGGGCCCTACATCTTTCCAGTGGCATACACAATCGCTCTTCCACTCTTCCCACACATGATCTTGCTTTGAATTTTCTAGCAATAAGTGTGTCCCCAGATTGGGATTAAATAAATACATACACAGAGGGTAAAATAGTTGATTGAAATGCATGGAATCACACCATATGGATCAATGAGGGACTTGCCAAAATGGCTGAAGAGGAAACAGAAGTGAGTTTTCACTAAACACACATCGCTAGTCTTGGGAGAAGAAATCCTCATGCTAGACCCTGGGTCCCACAGGCTAAATGGAAAGAACTTTAAGGAATAGATAGAAAACTTTCCTATCATGAGATTAGTAGCCACCACTTACCTAAGAATTGAAAATGACTGAAATTAGTAATAATCTGTTATTATACTGCAGGATTTCATTAGATTCAAATTCCAAGATAGTTATATCAGCTAAAGTATTTCAATGTGATTGTTGTTTGCCCTGAAGGACAGATATACAGAATTCCTACCCTGATATTTCCCCAGCATATTGTTAGAGCAGCCTTTTTAAAACTAAAGGTCATGTCCTCCAGAAACCAATCAATTCTTCCATTGCTTGTATCCTTAGTTTCAAGAACTAAGGAAATGACTCTTCTCATTGCCATTCTTAATGATTCACAGGGAAATTTTTGCTGTGACTGCTTTGGCTCTACTGTTCTATAGGTCCAAAGGTCTTAGTCTGGAGTCACACACTGTGAGGGATTTTATGAAAACCCCATCATACATGGGTGATAGGTTATCAGCTCATTAGCCATTCTCATTCCCCTTCCTGAAGAACAGGGACATGGTTCATAGTTAAGTTTCTAATCATGACTTGTTCTTCTTTTGATCAGCTCCTACCCAGAGGGCCATAAGTCACATTCCTAGAACAAAAGATCCCCTTATCATACAGAAAATACCAACAGATTAGAAGCTCTGTTTCACAAATCAAAGTCAAAAATCAACTATGATCAAATAGGCAACAAATAAGAACAACAACAAAAAAGAATAAAAGATGAACTTGCGCAAGAAGTTACAAGAATTCTGGTAAAGAGACCAAATCCCCATTTTTATATATCACAAGTAAATAAATTATATTTTGTTACAAGAACCAAAGGAATTTAATGTTATAATATATTATCCAAACCTGGATAAGGAAAATTTCTCTTTCATTAGGAAAATATCTTTTTTTTTTGCTTTTACTGGGATATTTGTTTAATGATCAGTAGAAAAATTAATTTATCATTGTGTCCATGTTGAGGTATGGCCTTTTAGAATGCCTGCTTATGTGCTGTGTAACAACATTCTGATCAGTGATGGACTTCACATCTGAAAGTGGCTCCATAAGATCATAATGAAGCTGAAAAATTCCTGCCTCCCAGAGAATAGTAAGTGTCCTAACATTATAGTATAGTACATTCCTTGTGTGTACAGGGTGATGCTGATATCAGCAGACCTACTTACTTCCAGGCACATAACAGTGTAGTGCAAACAGTCATGTATAGTACATAATACTTGATGACATGAAAGTAAAAGATCATGCTACCAGTTTTTATATTCACTAATAAAACATGCTGTATCATGCCAGTGGCACCCTCATTACCTCAAGTTTACTGTGTCACTTGAGTGTATCAAGAGCCCACATCCCATGACTGGCCTGAAGCACTCAGGTTGCAGTTTATAATGATTAGCCGATGAGAAAACTGCATAACAGCACATTTCTCAGCACTCACCTTTGCCTTTAAGGGATGCATCATTATGTAAAGATGCCAAACCAAAAAGGCAAGCCATGGTGAATTTGTGTTGTGTCATCTTAGCTGAGATGATAGACACTTTTTAATGGTACTTGTTAGTTGGAAGTAGGCTTAATCTTCTTATTCTTTGTAGATAAATGTAGGGTATTGTTGTCTGGAAGCCATTTGCCTGATTATCTGCTAAGCTACCTTATTCTAATTGAACACCAGAAAAACTTGCGCAGTCATCTCCAGTGATGTTCTCTTTCAGCTTCTGTGACCTCTAAGTCATGGGTGAGATTAGTATCAGGACAGAGGAAACAGCTTATGCTCAAGGTCATGTTTCATTGAAGCTGAGGACTGTGGGGCAGTGACATCTTGATGCAGCCGCAGTCATGCTTGTTGGTACCAGTCCTCACCGGGTCTGGGTTTTCCTTCTTCTTTCTTTATATTCACCTTTCTTTTCCAGCTGTTCACCACGATCATTTCAGGTTCTTGTACTACACAATGGTGCAATCACCTTTTCAATACTATTTAAACACCTTTCGTAACTGCGTGACCTCAAGCCCTTATAACAAATTGTTTCACATTTTCCACTAAATCTGCATCTCTGGTCAAACCTAACTGATGCACATGTACAATGGCTATGGTATTGATAGAAGAACACGACTGAATGGCTCCCACTGACTTTCTTTAGGCATCAGAGAGCCAATGAAATGAACAGATTCGAGCTTGACATCGTGTTAATCCCTGCTCCTGTTCTGAGACTGCGGGACACTGACAATAGGATGGAGGACTAGTTAATCTGTGGAGGGAATTCCAAAGCAGTCCAGTGTTCAGGCTGTGGCAGGGACACTACTTCCTCCTTTCCACCAGATTTATAGTAAAATCACAAGCAAATGCAGTCTCTAGTTTTGTCAGAATGGAAGCACCTGAAAACTGAGGGATAGAGACCTTACTTACTGAAAAGATTAACATCAAATGCTCAAGTACTTTACATCAAGGCAGCAGGACAAATACCTTGTGTGTGTCTAAGGAATAAATAACATCCAATCCTTTGCAAATACAGAGATATAAAATGGTAAATCTTTCCTCCAAGATCAGAGCCCCTGAGTCCCTTGATCATGGATTTCTAAGGAATTGGTTCATTTCCTAGGGTTTGTTCAGAATGGTCAGTCATCCAGGCACCCAGAAGCCCCTGGAACCTTGGGCCAAGGATGTCTGAATACAACTCATGCTAATGACGGACTTGGCATCATTCACATGGTGCTGATTTTTGAGGCATGCAAAACTAAAGAGTTGTGAGGTCAAGAAAGCTTCTGTCTGTATCCCAAAGACCTTCGTAGGCCATGCTGTGCTCCTTGGAAAGGGTTCTGCTTGAAGTTGTGAGAATGAAGCTGAACAATCAGTGGAGAACTCAGAAATCCAGAGAAGTCAGGAACACTGAACTCTGCTAAGGAAAGGGTCAAAGAGAAAATCCACCCGAAAAGAGAGGCCCTGAGAACCACAACAAGCAGTGCCATAGAGCGGCACACGAGCCGTTTGGAGCTTGCTTCTCACCACAAGTGCCCCACATACCAGATGCAGAGCTACAGGATTTGATGTGTGCCCTCCCTCCTGAGTTTCAGTGTTGCACTGGTCTCATTTTTTTCTATATTTTATTCCTCTCTTTTGGAATGGGAATGGTCACACCATTCCATTGTATGTTGAAAGATTTTAATTTTCTCCTTTTTATTTTTACAGGGGCTGATAGCTAAGAGTTTGCCTTGAGTCTCAGAGAAGACTTTCATCTTGAATTTTCTGGAATGCTGGAACTTTTTCAATTTAGACAACTCTTAGAGATAGACTGAAAGCATTAATGAGATGAATATGAGTCTTTTGGGTGTCAGGGTAAGAATGTTACTGTTTATGTCTTAAATATTCTCCAAAATTCTTATATGTGTGGAAGGTGAATGGATTGTAGAGATGCTGAGCTCAGCATCAGTGGATACGTCAGCCTCAGCGCTGTTAGAAGGTGAGGCCTGGTGGAGGTCGGTCACTAGGGTGTGACCTCAAAGATGTGAACATAGCCCTTACTCTTCCCTGTCTCTCCGCGTCCTCACTGCTGTGAGTTGAGCACTCACTCTCACCTAGACCCTTCTATCATGCCATTTCTGCTTTAGGGACCGACAACCATGAACTAAAATTGTGAGCCAATGTACACATTCTCCCCTTTAAGTTGTGGGCATTATGTATTTTATCCAGGAATGAGAAAATGACTAAGATAATAATCAGTGCATTGGAATAAATAAGTGAGAGTATCTCAGCCTGTCACTTAAGAACACAAGGGCCAATCCTGGCCCAGACAAGTCTCAGGATAGCAGAGATAACTGCTTTAGTTAAGAAAATAGGTTTCAGGTGAGAGTGTCTCAAAGACAAAGAGAAACAATATGTTCTTACACTAACCTGAAACTCCATTCAAGACTCACATCCTTCAAGTTGTCCATAGAACTGAGCTGTCCCTGGGGATGAGTCCTGCCCTCAGCCTGCAGCTCTCACTTGCATAGACCTTGAGCAGCTTCCTCTATCAGTTTCCAATAGCAGAACATCTCACAGATAGCACAGGCTCGTCAGTCTGTGAAAGGCTACAGAAGCGCAGACTCAGGGGAAATTGCTTATTATAAGTAGTACAGTGAAAGTTTGGTCTGAGAGCACAATTTGTTCCAGAAACAGGCTTCTAATCCAAAAAAAAAAAAAAAAAAAGCTTGTATATCAAAATAAATTTCCCATTAGAAATTATAGAAACTCGTACAATTCATACAACTCATACAATCCAGCAATATTCATACTGTATGAAAGACAAGGCTGTGACATAATAAACAAGTAAAAAATACAAAATATTAAAAATAAATAAATTAACCTGGGCTTACGTTTGAAAACCTTTGTGGCTGGTGTGGGGAGACAAGCTGAAGGGGGTGATTATGCAGGATTGCTTCCACTGTCACTACCAGAATCATCACTCCCTATTGGCTCAACGGAATATCTTTCTTTCCATGCAACTATAACAAGGAACCACTCTAGTGACACTTGCCCTCTGTCTTCTCCTGAAGATTTCATGGAAATGTTACACCACATTATCATCAAACAGACTCGTCACTCACCCTGCTGCAGCCTTACTGGGGTAGTGTTTTTCTACAAAATTTTTCAGTATCCCACATTTGACATGTCTTCCTAACCTCATGTGAAACAAGGGATTCCTCTGCCTTCTTCTGCTTCCCCTCTGCTGATGAGGTTACTCCATAAACTCTTGCTATTGGGGAAGGATCGCCCCAAGCCCTGCAGCCAGAAGGGGAAAGAACCATTGGCTATGCTGTGGTTATTGTAACAGGTGGCATTTACTGTTCATATTACAAGACATGACTTACTCATGGAGCTAAAATTCACTGCAAATGTCTGCCCTCCTGGCAAAACACTCTCAGAGCAAGTTGCTCAAAATCCAAGGTTTTACTGTATATTCTTGTGATGCATAATAATTACATGTTCCTTGGGGAATAGACACATATACATATCATGTCTGTGCAGCTTTTTCTGCCCCTCCCCGACCAATTCACATTATAACTCCTTTCCTGGGTCTTCTTCCCATCTCCACAGAGCCTGCCTCCATGTTTCCAACTGTGTCTCATTTATTTTGTCCTATAAATTATTTAAATGTAGTTGAGCTTTTCATATTAGAGAAATCAAGAGATATTTAATCTTCTGTGTCTGATGTATTTCACTCTTTGAGATCATAACACTATGTGAAATAAATGATGGAGAGTCTTGAAGTGTCGTCCTAACTACCTTTACTAGATTCCATTATCCCATTGTTCTCAGGAGAACCACACACATCCAGTGCTTGTAAAAACTTGGTGAAGTCTTTCTAGGAGCTTCCAATTGTGGGTCACTTTGAGAAGGCTAATGGTGATGCACCAGAGTCAGGGTCATGCAAACCAGACAGGTTGTCTAAGCTGGTCTGCATCCCTACCCTGGTACTGTGAGTCTTATTCTTAAATCTAAAAGCCAGGGACAGGGATAAGTTGTGCAGGGAATTCTTTAGAATTTCTTGAGGAAAGCGATCCTGGATAAATTAAAAATTTTTCAGGTATCAATGCTAGCTAAAATAAATAGAATAACCATAAGTTATTACTAATATTTTCGTACAAATGCCCCAACACTTCTTTAAAAATATCTGAAATATTTATTGGGTCCCAATACTTCTACAAGGGTAGAATATGGTAGGATAAAAGAAACGAAAGGACCTGCTTTCGTATAACTCATTCTTTTAGGGAAAGCATACAATAAATAAACAAACAGTGGTTCTTTATGCGGTAACTTAGAAGGCACAGAGTGGAAGATAATGATTAGAGGTCTGTTTTATGGAGGAGAATCAAGTGAGATGTTATTTCTTTAGTGGCATTTGTTGCATTGTGAAAAACTAAACAGAGAACCTGTATCTGTGGAAAGAGGGAATGTTTTTCATAAGAAACAAGAGACAGAGTTTGGGTTTGAATTCAATGCACCTGATTTATAAGCTTAATTTATCTCTTCCTAGTATTTTTTCCAACACTACCAGAATTAAATAATGCTGGCTTCAGTCCAACCCACATTAGTTATTTCCTCTGGAATTTCTGAGTACATTAATTAGTATCTGTTGATCCAGACAAAGCAATAAATACATCATATTTATGTTCATTGCTCAACTTCCTTCCTTTACCTCTGAAAATAACTGAGCTCCCTTTTAAAGTAGTCAAAATGTCCAGTGTAGAGTTTCAATATAAGTCCCTTTGACACAAACAGGTATATTAAAGACCACAAGGCATTCTCCAAAGTATCCTTCCTCAATGAAGCTGTCTATGGAGTCCAGCCATCCTTTACCCCATCATCACCCCAATGCATTGGCAATGCCTTTTTAAAGGAATGAATTCAAAGGACTGAAGCTGGTTCTGAGATGAATGACCTTGGGAAAACACATGCTACAAACCCAGGCACTAGGGGCTGCTAGAAGTCGAAGGCAGAGATTTGTCTGGGATCTTGAACATGGAAAAGGATCCCACAATGTTCTGTTCCGATGCCTGGTGTTTCAATACCTCCCCTAAGCAGTTCTTAGATTATTAGTGCACGTGAAAGGGTAATGATGTAGCAAGTTTTCAGTTTTCTTTTGTTCTGAGACAACCTATATCCATAGAAAGACTACTTGCAGAAAATCACTTTGCAAGGAAGAATAAAAGGAAGCTCATTCGCTTCTACATCCACGGAAGTAACTTGTCTGCCTGGAGGCTTCAGGGTTCTCTTTTTTTTGTATATACATTATAAATTGTCGAAATAAGGATTTATAAAGAACATGCAGAAATTATAATTTCTAGCTTGTTAAGAAGAACCAAAATCTTCTGCTGGGATACCACTTGTATCTATCTACAAATACAATAATCATCTTGACTTGAATTATACACTTTAATTTTGAAAACCTGGTAATGTATCATATGTACTTTTATTGCTACTTTCTTTTGTTTAGTATTATTTCTTGAAATTCAACCAATTGTTGTATGTAGCAACAGTTCACTCATTCTGGTATGTATATTATTTTTTTCTTTTGTTGTAGTTTTTTGAGCCATGATCTCGCTATGTAGCTCAGGCTGACCCTGAACTCACTAGCCCAGGCTAGCCTCCAACTCAAAGCAGTGCTCCTGCATCTGCTTCCTGAGTGCTGGGATTACAAGTGTGAACCACTACACTCGGCACTGTGATATACCGTTACCAGGTATCAGACGTGAGACTTTGCATTTGCCAGGCAGATGCTGGAACCACTGAGCTAAATCCCCAGCCCTCTTGTTCCTATATTCTATTGTTTGCATTTTCTATCAATTTCCAAATGAATCTGATGTGTTTTATATTAAAGGCTGGCATGGGATAAGGAGGGATCCAGTGTGGTTGAATACAGAAATCACTTTAGAGAAACTCAAAAGAGATCAAATAAAAACCCAGGTAACTGGAAGCAGGGACATAACTATGAAACAAAAAATCACTTTAACAAAGATACTTGTAGAGCACATAAAACATCTAGAAATGCCAATTTTGAGAATTTCCTCAACAGACACAGGGAAAGAGTGTTGCAGGGAGCAGCTTCCTAGGATAGACTCAGGGTATCCAGAACCCTTCACCCCACTATTCCCTCCTCAGTAGCCCCCACAAGAGCCAGAAGCACCCTCCTATCCATCCAACCTCAGGCAATAGCAGAATAAACCACTGAATGGCAACCACCAAGTTGACCCAGATACTTTCTCTTGGAGGCACCGTCCGGTGCCCTCATCAGGAAGCATCACTTTTCAGTCCTAGCTAAGTGCCTGGGCATACCCGAGTCATTGCTAGCTACCTCACATTGATATCGTGCCCACCATGACCTACATCTGGCACATGAGGTAATATCAGTCCCATCTGAGTCTGCCTGGTCTCTTGAGATTGCTTGAACTCTCACTCCGTGCCCACCATAATCTCCCTGTATCGGGCCTGGGCATACTTGTGTCTCCACTGAGTGCCCCAGGGCAGCACAAATCTCCAACTTCTGTTGAGTGTCCTCTCAGTTAGTCCTGAAGCAGCCAGAATCCATGCCAGGCGCCCCAAGCCTGTACAAGTCCTCACCCAGAACCCAGTACCCACTTTCTTGGCTTGGGTCCACCAGGGGCAGTTGCATAGACAGGATTTTACACAGAGAACACTTAAAGGGGTCACCACACAAGCCCTCACGCTGTCAGAGGATAGAAATGAAGACATTTTGTTGTATTAAAGAGTGCAGGTTTGCAAGGAAAAGTACATCTGCAAATAAATAGGATTTCTTTCTTTTTTTTTTTTAATCCCTCTTCTTTTGATCCAGTTTTTGTTATTGTTTTTCTCCTCCAATAGTATTTTTGTGGAATTTAGATTTTATTATCCATTTTTTAATATTTTAAATTATCTTTATTGGTACATTATGAATACATGATAATCGCATTCAGCATTAAGTTTGTACTGGAATATGACATGACTTGATCCTTATTTTTTCCCTTTTCCCCTGCCTATCATCCATTTTTTATTCTCCTTTTTAATATTGTTTTATTGCTTTGATTAAGTCTTCTCTCTCTCTCTCTCTCTCTCTCTCTTCCCCTCTCTTCTTTTTCACCTTTTAATTTGTTTCCTTAGTATTGTTCTTTTTTTTCTTTTTTTTCTTTTTTTTGAGACAGGGTCTCGCTTTGTGGTTCAGGCTGGCCCTGAGCTCAGCCTCAAACTCACATCACAATCCTCCTGCCTCTGCCTCCCGAGTGCTGGGATTACAGGCGTGAACCACCACGCCCGGCACTGTGGTATGTGGTACTGGTTGCTGCTGGGTGTGGGTCACCACACCCAGTATTGTTATGTGGTTACCGGGGAATCGAACCCGGGTCCTTGCGCTTGCGAGACAGGCGCCAGAATCACTGAGCTAACTCCCCGGCCCCTTAGTATTGTTCTTTTGTTCCCCCATTTTAATCTCTAGTCTTATGACCTCTTCTCTTCCCAGTGGTTTTGTTCGGTTAATCCAATACTCCCTTCTGTGACCTTTTCTTGCACTTTCATCACCTTTTCACATTTCCCACTGCTTAATTTTTCAAATTCTGTTTTTGCATGCTCCAATTCCCATTCCACTTCTCAAGAGTTAACCTTATCTGACTATGGTTGGATGCTGTCCTATCACTGATGGGGATACAGTTGCTCTGTTGAGTAGACATTCATTGCATATGAATATCTGGCTTGTCTTAAGCTTTGTACATATAGGTCTTCTAACTACAGCTTTCATTTCTGTGGTTAGAGGTGATACTGTGACAACCACTAGAATTTGTCGTTACCCAGTTTGTATTTAAGGATGTTAATTTTGCTGATTTTAATAGTTTAAGCAAGGAGATACAGTGGCTTCTATTAATTAGTTACTTTTTTTCCTGTATGTCAATATATAGGCTGGGGGTCAGAAAACAATCCCAAAACTCACTATCAAAGACCTCAGTACTGGTCAAACAAGCTGAAACACCAACTACCAAATAAGTGGAAGTGGTTGAATCCTGGGACAGCCCTAACGGCCAATAATCAGCTACACTTAAAGGCTGACATTATGTAAACATGTCTTGATACTAGCCATAATGATAACATAAGCAAACCTAACATAAGCAATCTGCAAACCTCAACACAGAAAACAAAGAGAACATAGTGAGAAAACATGGAAGTAAAATTCCTCCAAAATCTTCTGATTCTCTCACAGCAAATCCAGTGGCCAATGTAGGGGAAAAAAATGAAAAGCTGCATAGCAGAAATATCTAAAATGGGAGCAGTGGCAGAATCAAAAGACACTTATAAACACACAGTAGAGATAATAAAAGAGATAATGATCCTAATAAAACAAATGATCAGCAAATCCAGGGAAGATCTTATTTTAAAAACTAGAAGAACTGTAAAAAGAGTTTTGAACTATAAACATCCAGCACACAAAATAACTGGAGTCCATAAATCAGTTTTTATACAAAAACCAAGCAGGTGAAAACCTTTATTAAAAGTACCCAGGCAGCAGAATATGAGGATAGATGATCAGACTTGACGATTAACTAATGACAGACATGTTAAAAATAACACTATAATGTGAAAAATGGACCCAGCACCTGCTAAATGATGCAAAGAAGACTAATCATGGATTAATTGGAATTAATGAAAAGTCCAATGATATCACAAAGGGCATAAAAACTGTTTACAGAGGTAATATGGAAAACTTCCCAAGCATGGCGAAAGAATTTGCATTCAGGTAAGATAAGCGAGGTATGAAGAACCCCAAACCCCTATGGCCAGAAAGTAAACATTCCAAGCTATGTCCTAGTCATGGTCCTGGAAGTCCAATACAAGCGCAGGATCTTAAGAGATGTTAGAGAAAAGAGACCAATCATCTATAAACGAAAGCCCATCAGAATTACAGTGAGCTTCTCAAAACAAACTTTAACATCAATGAGAACTTGGGGGGAGTATTTCAGGTCCTAAAAAAAGAAGTCCAACCCAGACTGACATATTTTGAAAAATTATTTTTTAAAACTTAGAGGGAGAAAATAGATACTTCCATGACAAAAACACTTAAATAAATTCAGGACCATCAAACCAGTGCTCCGGACAGTTCTCAAAGATGTCCTAGAAAGAGGTAACACAGATAACAATGAGTGAATCTACCAGGTAAAGTGAGCAAATCAGTAGAGGTCAAAGAAAGGAAACTAACAGGAGGAAAAGCTATAATAAGAAGAATAACTCAGTACCTATCAGTTATAGTCATTGATGTGGATGATCTCAAACCATCACTCAGAAGATGCAGATTAGCAGAATGGATCCAACGATATTCTGATACAAGAATTATATTGGACTCAAAAACAAACTCATAGACCGTGTGGCAAGGACCGGGGAGAAAGCAGCAGTACTATCCTAATCGAAGGCAAAGTGCACCTCACGCCGGGATTGACTGGAAGAGTGAAAGCAGGTCATACACACTGGCTGAGGGAACAATTCAACAGGAGAGACAACAGTCATAACGACGTGCGTGTCCATCAAACACTAGTGTGTACTTCATACACCAAATGATAATGAACACAAAACTTCAGATACGCACCAGTGCAATTCTAGGGGGGCCAATCCACAGTACCTCACTCCCTAAAACACACAGATTAATCAGACGAAAAATCAACAACAACAACAAAAATACCAGAGTTTAGACAAATCTTTGAACAAATAGCCTTAATAGATATCTATAGTGTGTACCACCCAACAACAAAATATACACATTTTGCTCAGCAGCACATGTGACTTTCTCTAAAACAGATCACATACTGGCCCAAAAAGAAGGCTTAAATCATTAAAAAAAGGGTCAAAATCATTCCATGCATATTATCAAATCATAATACAATGAAATTATAAATCAATGACAAATTACATCACAGAAACTAAGAAAAAAACATAGAAATTAAAAATCTTGAATAACAAATGTGCCCAAAGTGAAATACAAAATAAATTAAACAATTTCTACAATCTAACAAAATGCTGAAAGAAACCAAGTTCAGATACACACCTAAGAACACACCTCAAGGTCCTAGAAGAACAACAACATTCCAAACCCAAAGCTAGTATAAAGAAGAAGATTAAAAGATCAGGGAAGAAATTAATAAAATTGACACCAAAAAATACAATGAATCAAACAACTGGTTCTTTAAAAGATTAAACAAAATAGGCAAATCCATAGCCAGCCTTACACAAACAAGGAAAGAAAAGACCAAATTCTAAGCAATTATAAATGAAAGGGGCAAATTCTCAGTTGATTCTACTGAAATCCAAGATCTTTGGTAATTACTTCAAGACTAGTACTCTAATGAAAAGGAAAATTCAGTGGAAATGGATAGATTCCTACATACACATGAACTACCAAACCTGAAACAAGAGGATATGAAAACCCTGAGAAAGTACAAGGGCCAATAAATCCATGAAAAGTGCTCTGCATTGCTTACCATAACAGAAATTCAAATTAAAGCAATGCTGAGATTCCTCCTTTCTTCAGAAAGAATAGCTATTATCAAAAAATCTATAGAAACAAACATTGATGAGGCTTCAGAGAAAAATAAGAATTCTTGCCCATTGTTGGGGGTAGTGTAAGGTGACATAACCACTGTGGAAATCAGTATGGAGATTTTTTTAAAAAACTAGGACCAGAGGTTTTATTTGACCCCACTACTCACCTTCTAGGCATCTTCCCAGGGGAATTAAACTTCACACCACATGATGATACATGTTTTCAGTAGCACAATTTATAATCGCTAAGTCCTGGAAACATTCCATATGTCCAACAGCCAATGAATGGTTAAGAAAATGTGGCATTTATATATGATAGAATGTAGTCTGTCATGACCAAGAATAAATCTGACGCATTTTGGATAAATAGATACACATCCAGACCATAATCTTAAGTGAGATGAATCAGATACATAAGTTTAAATATTGTATTCTTCTCCTGTGTGAACAACTCAAAATGTAAATAAGGAGCAAAATAGAGGAGAGATATTAGGAAGTAGAAGAACTTTTAAAATGGACAGGAGAACAAGAGATGGAGGGAAGGGAATGAAGGGAGGTGGGACTTAAAGGGAAAAAGACTTGAGGCAATGGCACGTCTGCCAATAGAGAAGGAAAATGGTTGCCTGGAAAGGAGGAGGAAGGGAAGAAAAAGAATAGAGACGTCTTATGTACGTGCACAAATTTCCTAGGACAGATGTGATCATCATTTACGGAAAACATGCACTAAAAAAAAAAATGAGTGGGAGGACTTCAGGCTCTTAGGACCCAGTTTGTTGGCTCCTCTGGAAAAGACTTGTAGGAAGAGGAGTAGGTGGCAAATCTCCTCCAGGACACCCGGGTCAGGAAAGCCGGGTCAGTCTCTGCTCTGGGGGAGAAACCAGCTCAATAGACTCTCTACTGACTGTGGACCATGTGGCGGTTGGCTTGAAAACTAATTTCATACATTTCTGTAGATGTGTCTCTTGGCCTTGACCAAGGAGCTCTGAAGTTCCAATTTTGTAATGGCTGTGTACTAAAACCAGGACTCTCAGGATCAAGAAAGAGAGTGATTGGTAAAGAAAGCTGAGAATAAAACAGTGGCTTCTAGTACTGGGAATGGTCACACCTGGGAATCCACTCTGACAGATCAAGACATGGCATCTATTGCTTTAGTCAACAAATTTCCACAGCCTGTTGATAACAAAAAAAATTCATCTTCTTACTCTGATGAACTTAATTCCTGACATTTAAGGTTTCAGTTATAAAGATTATGCACTTTGATTTTTCTCATCTTTAATGCACAGTATGGTTGAATGCATTAAATAAACCAACATAAAAAGTATCTGATATTATAAGTATTGTTAACTAAAAACCCCTTCAAATCTCTAGACATCTTCTCCAGTAGCCTTTGTTGCTTTAATATGCAAATACCAAGTTGGAAAATATAGATGAAGGAATAAAGAACTGATTTTCCACTTGATCAGCTTACATACAGACATGTGCATTGACGTTTCTCAATCAGACAAAAACTAGCAGAGATATTAAGATGTGGCCTCTGCCTTCGTCTGTGTCCTGAGACACCTGCCCTGAGCCCCCTCCAGGCTGAGTTACGGAATACTCAGTCTGGCAGCTGTCCGGTGTTCTGAGGCAGGCAAGGTCCACACAGCCATGGCTTCGTTCTGAAGTGTCAAACCCTGCGAGCTGTAAGGGGCCCTGCAGGATGTGTGTCTCCATGTCCTCCCAGGCCTGTCCTTGCCCTCTTTGACAGAGGTCTTTCACCTCCTGTTGGAACACCTTCGGTTCCCGGCAGTGCGGTGCTCACGAGGCCTGGGCTGGCCTCAGCTCCCTCCACATGTACCGACACAGCGTTACTCTGTCACTTCCACCCACCATTCCAACCCTGGCTCCTCGGCAGCCATGAAGAAGCGTCCTTATACTCACGGCAGCCTTTGGGAAGGATTCTTTTGTTTGGAAACATGTCAGTTACGAAAAGGGTGGTCAGAGGGGATTCAAATCAGGCCCGAGAGCAGGGATTCAAATCAGGCCCGAGAGCAGGGATTCAAATCAGGCCCTATCTTGAATAGTTGATAAGGATATGTGCACAAGTGTGTGTGTGTGTGTGTGTGTGTGTGTGCGCGCGCGCGTGCGTGCGTGTGCGCGGACGCGTGTGTGCGCCTGCATGTGTGTGTGCGCGTGTGTGCATGTGTACACGCATGTGTGTGCGTGTGTGTGCGTGTGTGTGCGTGCGCGTGTGCGCGGACGCGTGTGTGCGCCTGCATGTGTGTGTGTGCGTGTGTGCGTGTGTACACACATGTGTGTGCGTGTGTGTGCTCTCATCGGGGGGCATGTGTGTGCATGTGTGCAAGTGGGGGGTATGTGAGGTGGGTATATGTACACAAGGGCAGATGGTTGCCCATGAGGTTCACCAGAACCTTCCTACTTCATTTAGGTGAATGCAACTTGATAACAAAATGGTCCAAAAGTCACCTTCACTGATGTGTTGAATCCTTGCTGTAGGATCTGGATGTGCTAATGGTTTTGAAAAAAACAAGGAAAGGATAATAAAAAATATAGGATATGAGCTGGGCATCGGGGCATGCTTGTCATTCTGCCACTCTTGGAGGCTGAGGCAGGAGGATGACAGGTTTGAAAGCCTGGAAAATTTAGCCACTTAGCAAAGTCCTATCTCAAAATAAAAGTTTTCAAGAAGGGCTGGGGATGCGGCTCAATAAAAATGGCCCAAGTTCAACTTCTCAGAACCAGTCAGGGTGGAGCAGGAATTCAGTAGTGATATGAGGGAAATGACAGGTATATAAATTCCATGTAAGAGTCATAACAGGACTTGATGGCCAACTCAAAACAGCAAGTCCAGGACAGGAGGGACACAGAGGGAGTTCCACGGAAGTTTTTCTCACTGCAGCCCCTTCCATCTCACCAAGACTTAACGTTATCAGACAGCAAACACAATCACACGCATGCATGCTGCGTCATGAATACATTTCATTATTTTACTCAAGCTCAGGGTCATCACACAGAATGTACAGACTGCATGAGGCCAGAAATAATTTTAGACCTCTGTGTTTGGCATTTATTTAAGGTTATTATCAAGAGATAATAGACTATGTGCTGCTTATAATAAAGTTGTACCTTTTTAGAAATTAAAGTAGCAAGTACTGAAACGCCTTGAGCATAGCAATGATATTTAGCGTCTTCTTTCAGTTTCTGAGAAACAGGTCCGAGGTGATTTCTAAAAGAGTCCTTGGGGACCACCGCAGCTGTGAGAGTCCCACGGATCCCACGTGCACAGAGGCTCGAGGTGCACTCTAAACTGGGCCTGTTGCTATCCAGTTTAAAGAGGAAGACATTGTTAATAGGAAGAAAAATGGAAATGAATTTCAGGCCAGGAGAAAAGCGTGACTACCAAGGAGCTATGCTTTGTCAATCTTACAAGTACCTGATCATGGGCAGAAGTGTCCCAGACAAGACCACTTTGAGAAATAAAAACAAAGCAAAATATAACAATACAACTTTCTTCTAGAATCTTCTATCTACTTTCTTTTAAAAGGTGGAAATTAGAAAGAAGAAAGAAAGAAAAATCTTGTCTCTTCCCACGAAAAATAAAAATCTTGTCTCTCCCCATGAAAGACCAGAGCCCGAGGAGGACTGAACAGTGGATTTCTCGTAGGTTCAGTCATCTGGGGAACCAGATCACTTGGGTACCAGAGACTGTGAGGTGGAAAGTGCCACCGGAGAGCTCACCCCGTGGAGCCGGGTCTGACTCCGGGTCTGGTGGAAAGGCCCCAGTACCCAGCATCTCAGCAAGAACCAGACAAGGCGCTCTCTCCTCTAAAAAAAAGTCACTCACAACTGGCCTTAGCAAAGTTGTATTGGATTCATTTATTTCGGGAAGGAGTTTTTATGAAATGTGGAGACAGTGAATGGCAAATGGGCCCATGTCTTATCTCACAGGAAACCACAATTTGATGATGAGTCTTATCATTCGCTTTACAAGATGCATAGCTCTGAGTATCACAAAATCAATACAAGAACATGTTGGCGGAGCAGGAGGGGAGGCCAGTGTGTCTCCTGGGAAAGAGCTTTTCCAGAGCGCCTTGCTGGGTTGACCTGAGGCGCACAGGCAGAGACAGTCTCCAGTGGGCACAGTGCTGAGGTAGACCACGTGCTCCCTCTAAAGACATCGCCATCTGCCTTTAGTCAGTAAGAAAACTTCCAGGTGCAGTTGTGGAGTAGGAATGACCAAGACCTCCGGTCTCTCTCCAACTGCCCAAACACGTTGCTGAACCCCCCTCGGGGAATTAGTTGAACACGTATGCACTCCCACCAGTGCAGTATCTATCAGTGAAGTGCTCGAGGAAACACGCTGAGAGGGGGCTATTGTGGAGCCTGTTGAACAGGTGCAGACTGGGAAACAAAGCCAGCGCTGACAAGCCTGACGTAATCGACTCGGTGCCAGTTACACACCCGACCCCCTCCCCACAGCTCTCCTGCACATTGCCACCCAGATCTGAGGTAACACTCACCCTACCCCAGTCTCCCATGGAAACCACAGAAGAGTAAAACAACAGTGTAACTCTTGGTCAAGCAACTCCTGAAGAAGCCAGTCAGTGGAAATAAAGAAGACAGCAGGAAGAAGGCTTGCACAGTGAGCAGCGGATGGACCTTCAGTGAACTGACAGGGAGAGTCCATGACACAGCTGGGGAGGGGCTGGGACGTCAGCGAACCCAGAGGTGGAGCCCCAGAGACTGTTCTCCCTGGGAACTCTGCAAGGAGACGACAGGAGACCTACATCTCAGAGAGAATGAGAGTCTCAAGCAATTTCAACAGAAGATTTAACAAGCAACTTTTTTACATAAAATGGCGGCATCACATATTGTTTAGCTAGATAGTAGAAGTAATGCAAAAAAAGACAAAGAAATTGATGCATTTCATGGAAGGTAGAGTACGAGAGGCAGTTGCATCGTCTGTAATTGGAAGACACCTAGTAGTTGCAAAAGCTCCAGAAGCTCAATGCTAATCCAGAATGCCATTTCGACAGGGCCTGTCCCCATTATGGACATGATGCAGCTGGACACGGGTGATCGTGGGGCACTGGGAAGAATTACCTGCCCTGCCCCCCGAAAGAACAACCACGCCATGACTCCTGGGGCCTGAGTGTTACTTCACAAGGTGAAAGGACTTTGCAAATGTAACTGTGCCCAGGTGACTGCGGCCACAGGCCCTGAGAGCAGGGAATTATCAGCATGGGGCAAATCTAATCACACAAATCCTTAAAACTGGAAGAAAACTTCAGAGAGATGGCATGATCAGAAGGCTCTGATGTCCTACTGCTGGCTCTGCACAAGACGGGACCATGAGGAAGACAAGGCTCCGGTGGCCTGACCAGCAGCCGGAAAGGACCCATGCCACACAGTCCGAATTCTGTCCCTAAGTACTGGGGAAGCAGGGTGACCCTGCAACTCCACAAGGGCACACCTTGTTGACACTTCACGTGGGTCCTCTGAAATGAATCTTGAACTGCTGACCCTCAGGTCTCTGAGATAACACATGTGTGCTGTCTTAAACCACTATGTTCATGGTGATTTGTTGTGACAGTGATAGAAAACTACTGCACACAAGAGGCCTAGAAGTGGAAAACCTTGGCAGTGCTTCATAAGATAATGTGAAGAAATGTTTAACTTCTTGAAGTATATGCTACTTTATTAAATGTTTAAAAATGAGAATCAAGTCATGTCATATTCTGGTACAAACTCTTAATGTTGAATGCAATTATGATGTGTATTCATAATGTACCAATAAAGATAATTTATTTTTAAAAAATAAAATAAATTATGAGATCAACACAAGATATTAGGAGCTATAAATCCACTGTCAAGAAGTATACAAGTAATTTTTTTTTTTACTCAGCCTTGAACTCACAGCAGTCCTCTTGCCTCTGCCTCCCAAGCGCTGGGATTACAGGCGTGAGCCACTACCAGCACTGTGGTATGTGGTTACCGGGGATGGAAACAGGGACCTTATTCTTACAAGGCACGTGCCAGAACCACTGAGCTAAATCCCCAGCCCAACAAGTAAATTTTTAAGCATTTGGGATGAATTAAAGTGATACATTTGAAATGAATGCTGGGATTATAACCCTGGAGATGATCATAAGCACTAGAAGTCATCTTTTATTTTAATGGCAATGCATGATTCTGCTCTGTCCCAGACGTGAAGAATATTTTTATTATATTTGTTTATTAGTTTAAAGGGTTTTATGGGATGTTCTATTTCTAGGATTTCATTCTCAGAGAAGAACCTAGGAGGCATAGGTAAGTTCTTGAGTTCTGGTTTCACACAGGTAAGTTTGTTTAAAAATAAAGCAAAGCAAAGATGAAAAATACTACGACAATTTTTCCTCTTCTTTTTTTTTCATTTGCTGATCTAAATAGCCTTAAAACAGATTTTTGGTGTTGTTACAAAAAAGAAAAAGACAAGGAAGTGAGTGGAAAAAGGAGAGAAGCAAAATGAGATGAAGGAAGCACAAGGGCAAGTCCTGGGAGCGCTCAAGGCTCCGCGCTGGAGTTCAGAGGGACAGGCTGGCACAGACCGGTCCGTGCAGCGGGTTCAGGAGGCCGGAGCTGAGGGTGCGGCGGCCTTTCCTTCCAGGCCCTGAACAGCAGCCATGCACCGCGCTGGGCGCTGAGGACGCAGGGAAAGAATCAGATGCCAGAGCGGGCGTCAGAGCAACAGAGGAGAGGACCAGCGTGAGGATAAAACCTCAGCGGCCACTCACAGCGGTGAAGCACAGCCAGTTAGCGACACCAGTACCTTCCCCGGCCTGGGAACTGAGCAGACAGCGCTCACCGGGGCACTGAGTCCTCCAGTCCAACTGTTCCTCCACCTGTGCGCTCAGCAGGTGTGTCCCGAGGCGAGCGCTGTGCACAGATGACTCATCAGCGTCAGAAATCCGAGGGGGAGGCTGGAGCCTGAGCGGGAGAACGCCGTCCCCGGGCGGGCTCGGAAGCTGGAGTCCACACAGAGCCACGGCGGCCGAGGCCGGCCCGCGCGGGGCTCTCACGCTCACGGAGCTGCCGCATCACCGCGAGGGGCCACCCGCAAAGACCCGGGCGTCGCAGAGAGAGGAGTGATGCTTGTTCCCATGAAGTACACACGGCTTTGAAGAGTTAGTTTCGCAATTTGAATCATTTTCATGTTTTTAAGTCTTTTTTTTTTTTGTAATAGTTCACGTAAAGGCAGATTGGTAGGGAAAGCACATGTTTCTCTCGACTCTTTTATGTTGTCTTGTAAATGTTGGGTCTTCAGAAGTCGTATTATTTTGTCCGCTCTGGAAGCCTGCTGTTTCCTTAATTGATGTGGTGGCGTTTGACTGGCTTTCTTCCCATCGCCACATAATCACTATTTTCCATATCTCTGTTGTTGCTCCATTTCATTAACTTTTTCAGAAAATTGCTCCCTATTTATCTATTTATAGGTTTTGAATGCATGTAGTCTTTGTCCAAAACCAGTGTGATTTCCTTTATCTTCTTGCTTTTGATCTTTAATTTCTCTTTGTTCAGAATCAATCATTTCCCCCTCGATACTTCCTTTGATATTTTGTCTTCTAACTGCTTGCCACAGTAATTGGAATTTTCTTGAATTTGTGCTTCACATCAAATCTTCGGGTGATGTGTGGCCACTCTGGAGGCCAGCCACTCCCGTGTCCCAGGCTCCTCATCTAGTGCTTCTGTCCTCAGCCCCTCAGGTCCTTTTCTATCCTTTTCTTCCCGAAGACTACTCCCCCAGAGTTTCCTGCGCTCCATCTGCTCACCACGTAGCACTTCCCTTTGAGTTGAGTCTGTCTGACTGTATTTGTGATCATTCCCCTCGAACTGCAGAACTTTCATAATTTACAATCCTCGCCTTCTTACTGCACCCCATAGTGTTCATTCCCATCCATGTTTTGCATTTGTACATTAACTTTTAGTATCACGACTTTCCTGTGGATGTAAAGGCTCTACCCCCATCTCTGTGACACTGGTAGTATGTAAACATGGTCTTTTATCAGCTTCCTGTTCGCACATGCCCTGTGTAGATCGTTAAGACCATGTCTGCCGACTGGTTCTCTTGGCATCTCTTTCCCCATCCGCACACTGAGCGGAAACGGCAGCAGAACCCAGTCTGCGTCCGGTGGAGGACTGAGCGCCCGGAGCCTGTGCGCTGGCTCGTGGGAGCGTTGCTGAGTATCTCACATCTCCTTTGTGTTGCTTTCAGTGATGTACATTTAGATCCAGTCAAGCAAGGTAAGGCTGCAAATCTGTGGCTTCTCTGATTTCAAGATTTCACCAACTGTTTATGAAACCTTTTATCTAGTTAACTCAGCTGCTTGCTATTAAGATGTGTTATCTTCCTAGCTCAGAAATAAAAGTCCCAGGGTAAGGAAATAAAGAAGCTCACTGTTCCCTGTAACCAAAGCCCTGTTTGACTGTCCCTTGCTTATGCTTCCTGGGGCTAAATTATCTGTAGCAGATCTTGTCTTAGCATTGTGAAATGTAAATTCTGGGGGGGGAGGGGGAATTTACCTGAGCCCTGGAAAGCTGTGGTTCTGGGCAGTGAGAAATGCAGAGAACAAGTAACGCAGTCTTGTCCACTTTACAACTAAAGATAACGTACACGGAGGCTCCGTGGGATTCCACCTTCCCAATGGGCACTCACTACACACCAGCTTCAACCGTTTTCCCATTTCTACTGAAAGCACAGCACGCTGCTGGAGCCACACCTTTCAGAGATCTATAGCCCTTTCCTGTTCAAAATGGTGTAGAAGCTCCATCCTCTGGGTTTTGAGTCATCTGTATCTCCACAGATGTGATGTTTCCTTCTGCACATGTCATGCAAAATCCGCCCCCCCAACTTTCTATAATCGGTGTCCCATTCACTCAGCTCTTACAGTGCTGCACCAATTCATTCCCTTAGGCAGTGTCCCTGCCACCCAGCTCCTTTCGATTATGCCCAGCTGGCCCATGTCACCAAGCCCATCCAGCAGTGTCCCTGTCTGCCTGCTGTCTTCCAGGAGAAGGCTGTGATGCCCCCATCACAGTCACTGACAGTGCCCCCACACACTGTGCTGAAACAAGTGTGGGTACCTGGAGCCAGCGAGGGTGGAGGCCCTGGGAACAGGCACCCCTGCTTCCAGAGCTCATTCTGCCTTCTCACTCCATCAATGGCCCACGCACACGCAGAGGCAGGAGGAGCAGCACCATTCCTCCTGGAGCTATGCTCTGTGACATGGGCACCGTCACGAGGCTGCCTCACCACAGTCTCACAGAGAGAGTTCCATGGAATCATTTTCTTCTTTCGTTGTTCACTCTGTCTGTGCCATAACCTCTGCTCACGTGGTTCTGTGGAAACCCTGGAGCCGGGGGGCTGTGGTACCCAGGGGGACTAAAGGCCAGGAAGGTCCCAGAAGGCCCGCTTTGGTCCCCCACTCGTGGTCAGAATGCCATCGCAGGCTCAGTTCCCTTTCTCTAAATTGTGTTCTTCTGCCAGGGAACCTGAGTCGTCCACATAGTTGCAACCCTTTCAGCCTAACCCCCATGTTTACCAGTCTTGCCGGTGCATCTGAGTCCCAGCTTAAACATAGGCCAAGTTCTCCATGAAACTCCCTTCCTGCCTCCGACTCATGGGTGTGGAGAAACATTTGTATTTCTAGTCTGCTTCATCTTTACTTCCCACAATTGCTTTTATTTATGAGTGGTTCTGCAGCTTACAAAATAGTCTGACAATCCATCCCTTCATTAGCCTCTTGAAACACATGACACAGACATGTTTCTTAATCCCAAAACAACTGAGACCCCTAAAGCTGCCCCTTCTTCAATAACTTGTGAGTTACATAGTGTGAACTGCAGATTTTGTGATTTCACTATTTAAAACTGAACTTCCAAAGCTCTGAGTTTATAGTTAATGATGAAGTTCATATAAGGATGTTCTATGCTTAATCTTAAATATAATCTATCATGGAAATTAAAACACGAACAAATTTTGGTAAACATATAATTTATTTGTAAATTTAAGTTGAAAGTCTAGCAAGAAAGGGTTTTCTTAGGATCTTTGTAGCTGATAAACATGTTAATATTTGAGTTAACACAAAGGGGAAAATAAACAAGTCAAAATACATTCATTTAATTCCGATATGGAATGGTCTCATTGGCAGGTGAGAGAGGGTCTCAGTCGAGGTCCCCAAGCATAGCCGAGGCTGCCTCTCATCAGGCTGTGTGCTGAGGTGTGAGGAGGGATTACAAAGTGATTACAAACTGGACCTTAATATCAAAAGGTTCACAGTCTGCTGGGAAAAATAAACCTCAGACACAAATAACTATGAGACAGTCTGGATGTGATAAGAGACAGACGAAAAGCCACAGGAATAGAGGGGAGAAAGAAATACTAGCAACGCAAGCACCCTTTACAATGTAAATAGCTTGCCTTCGCCGAGGAAGAGGGACAAAGATCAAATCTACTTTATAAACCAGATACACAGGGGACGTGAAGCGACGCGAGGTGTGGCCACACAGCACACGCACGGTCTAGGAGGGCAGCCCCTGACAGGAGCTGTGCAGACAGCCTCTCCTCTCACGCCAGTGCTCTCAAAGGCTTTGTGCGGCGCTGCTCTCAGTCAGGGGCAAAATTTAGAATCTGTAGGCCTGACTGCCAAAAATGAGGCCACTCAGTGGCGTAGGTGGTCTCACTGAGCCAAGTCCTTGTCACAGCTGATGTCCTCTGGGCTTATTAGGGGGTATTAGATTTCCATGGGCAGATTCTACACAACTCACTAATGACAATTTCAAATGAGAAAGCAGTGTGCACTCACCCTAACTGGATCACATCTTCACCCTTGGAACACAGTTGTGGTCACATTAAAGACATCACAAGTCTGTCGCCATCATTTCATTTATTGTGTGCATGAGACGTGTTGGGTCCCTTTATCTCCTATTAAGTTGCTGGCATTTCCTCGGAACACAGATACACCTTCTGTAGTATGAGACAGCAGCACACCCAGCAGTTCCGGTTAGGAAGTGAGCAGGAAATCACACGCACTTCAGCAAGTCTTCCCAGGTCTGAACAGCACAAGTATGCCTTCTCTGACTCCAAAATGTGGAGCATGGACCTTGTGCCTAGGATCTTTCTTCAGATTTCTTTTCAAAAGACAAAGCCTCACTGGTTTGGGCCCACTGCGTTTCCTCCTCCCTTTCTTTTTTCTGTCATGTGACCAGCCAGGCCTTCACCTCCATCTCACACCAGAGAACCTCCCACATACTCAGAGTGTCTGCCAGACTTGGAGGTTTGGGGCCTCTCAGTTTTAGGTCAAATAAGTGCAACAAGCTACCACTCACTATAACTCCTCCAAAAGTCTTTGCCAGAAATCACAAGGCTGTGATAATGTTATTATGTTTATTGTTATGTATCAAGCTTTAAATACTTTCTTTTTAAAAAATACTTTCCCACTGTTTTCATATATGACCACCATTACAACTCCTTACGGAGACAGACGGTAATCTTATTGCCCTTACCTACAAGAGTGAAAGGTAGACCAAGATAGGATGCTACAAAAAGTGTGTATGGTTCTCTAGTGGAGTAGAACCAAGGGATACATCAGGTAGGCTGACAGGATGGGGGTGGAGAGTCCCATACTGTCTGTGGAATCACAGGCAAAAGAGTGCCAGGTGGCTGTGTATGTGCCAGAGAGCTGGACAATCCATGGTCCAGTAACAATCAAAGACTGAAGGTCTGGACACTCACACTGTAGAGTCGTTGGTGCAAGTCTGCATTGGAAGGCTTAAGAGCGTGTTGTCAGGCTGAAGAAACACAAGACTGTGGTCCAAGGCAATTAGTAGTAAAATTTGGAGCTCTTCCAAAATGGAAAAACACTTCCTTTCTCTGTCTTTCTCTTTTTATTTCATTCAAGCTACAAGCCTACGAGGCTGCCAGCCACACTGGAGAGGTCTCCTCCCCTCGGTTAGCTTGTGTACGTGTCCATCATTCTCAGATACAACTAGAATCTTCTCGGTAGTTCTTTGTCATGTCAAGCTGACCTATCATAGTCAAGGATCACAGGGAGAAAGGGAGGGGCACTGTATGGCAGTAGCTTAACACAAGAACCACAATCCAGACTTCTTCCTATGTCGGTACAGTCCTCCCTGCCAGGATTCTACAAGCATATAGACATGGACCCCTGCTCAGGCTTATGCTGGATGGCAGGAATACCCCTATGAGTCTGGATGCTGCCCCAGAGAGCTCCACTTGTGCCCGGAGAGCTCAGTGTTGGCATGGCTCTCCGTATGGAGGAGAAGCAGTGGCCTGGGAATGACAAAACCTGGGATCTCAATTGGTTTCTTCCCCAACAGCTATGAGCACCTTGAACAAAAAAAGAAAAACTTTTAACATTTCTGAGCAATCACAGCCCAAGCAAGTATGGGGTAGAACAGAGAACACACAAGGTGTAGAAAGTACGCACACGTGGAGCTGGCAGGGTGGATTCATTCCTCAGTCCTGGTGGCTCCTAAAGTCCTTGTGGGGTAGAAGATAAGGATGTCATCATCCCAAAGCAGGCAACTGGGAATCAGAAGTGTTCTGGGCAAATTGGTCATGTACTTGTATAATTGGGGGGGGCACAAAATTTCTCAGATTCAGGACAGGAAATTAGCTGCCAATCAGATAACCTGGGTGGTCAATGTGCTTTCTACCCAAGGCCCTGTTTACCATCATATTTGACCTAAAAAACACTGATTTCTCTCATCAACTACCTCTGCCCTTCTCTCCCTTCCAGGCCGAGGAGTTTGCAGAGATTCAGATCGTCCTTAATGTTTATGCACCAATCCCTTTTGGGAAGAGAAATGCCCACAGAGAGTTGACACATGCTGAAGGGCCTGCCACCATCCTCTCTCCCCACAGGATTGTACCAATTCTTATAAAATTGCTTGCTCTGAGCCCTAAATACCAGGCTCTAAGATGAGCTGCAGAGTTTTTCATCAGTGTTTACCATGAGGAAGTAGAGCCGAGATGCACTGTGATTGCTCTTTCTCTGCCCAACCACAACCCTCTTGGTTCAGTCTGATCACAGCACGGCAGTGCTGCAGAGCCTCAGGACCACTGCCGACCTCCATGAGCCTGGTTTGTAAGCTCTGGACCCTTGGGATACGCACTGAACCCTGCCCCGAAGACCCAGGAGAAGCCCTGGGGATGAGGAGAAGATGAGCAAAATCAAATCTGATTTCTCTGCCTGGCTTGTAAGACCCTTATAAATTGTCACTGGTTAGTTACTGGGAAATAAGAGCTAAAATATTTAAAGTAATTGATTTTTGCTGTGTAAACAACTTGAGAGATAAGCTCAGTATTAGCATATCATCCTTACGCTTCCCTTCACACACACTGGGGAGTGCAGGGAGGGATGCTTGGGAGAAGGCAGTTGTAATCTTTCCCAGCCAAAATACTTAATTACACTCAGGACTTGAAGCTCCAAGTTAGCATATTTTGCCCATTCACTGCTCAATAAATATTAATTGGTGGAGATGGGTTATAATTTAGCATGTGTATAATATATAATTTACCTGTACCCTATAATTATTTTAAATGTTCAAATAAGGAAATTGATTGGAGCAAAAATAAAATAACTTATTTAACTTTAAAAATGTTTTTTTGTGATCTAAGTCTGCATCAAATCACCCACCTTCAGACGGCATGTTACTTAGATCGGCAAAGTGCCACCGGCACCTGCCATTTCTAAGCAGGCAAGTTGCTCCCCCCGAGTTCAGAGTCATCCCTGCCCTGAGTGTCTCTGGTGAATGAGAACACCCTGCAGCGTCTGCCCCTTAGGAGTGGCCAACTGCCAGGAAAAATGTCAATTCTGTTCACAGAAATAAACGCACAGTGGTTTATGTCTGTGTTTTTGGCCTTGTTTTCTTGACCACAGATGACTAGGCTAGTGGCACTACTTTCGTTATCTTTAAATTTAAAGGTATTTAAACAATGTATTTAAACCATTATCCAAAGGACAAGAAGATAGCTACTAAAGGTGAACCTTTTTTACTTGCATGTATTAATTGTACATATTAATGGAGATCAGTTTGGTATCTTCAAGAAATTGCACCTCAAATCCAAGGCATTGGGCTCTGAACTTGAACCTAGCCCATCAGAAGTTCCCTCCTAGGAACAAGAAGTGGATTTCAGGTGTGATCAGTGTATCCTCTACTCATGGCAGGACCTGAAGGGTACACTTTGGGAAGTGGCTGGGCCCTCTCTATCCAAAGTACATCTAAAATGGGAAAGAGAAAATGGAAAGGAGGAAATAAGCAGAAAGACAGAGGGGAGGGATGTAGAAGAGTCCCCATATGGCTTCCCGACGGCTTCTCATTCCTTCCTCCCATTCCCAAGAACCTGATGCTCCATCCTCTGAGGTTCCCAGCCCTCTGACCGTAAATCCAGTTCCTTCCTACTCAACTGTTCTCTTAAGTCACTTCCAACAGTTGTCTGTTTCTTACAGTCAGAATACCTTCCTCTTCACCACTTTGAACTCAGAATCCATTCACGACGCGGCTAAAAAGCCCTCTATTTCATTTCTTCCCCCAGACAGGTTTGCTGTCTTTGCTCCAAATGCTTGTCCAGAGTGGAGCATTGTTTCTAAGTTTCTGAGCCTCTGCTGAGGGAGATGAGAATGACATTTTTGTGATCTTTTTCGGAGAGTCAAACTCTTGTAGCTAGGGAAGGGAGCCTGGACCTCTTGAGTGGGGGCTGCCTTAGGATCTACAGACTCTGAGGTGGTGAGAGGTGTTAACTACCACAGTGGAGAGCAAAGAAGATGCTTCCTGCTCACTGACTCACTCGCATACACACACGTGCACGCACACGTGCACGCACGCATACACACACGCACGTGCACACACGCGTACACACACAGGTGCACGCACGCATACACACATGTACATACACACACACATATGCGTGTGCACACTCCTACCTGATAGGCATTTGTGAAAGGCACATAAATGAAACATCGAGGAGATGCTCAGAGGCCGCTAAGACATCTCCATCTCCACACCCTCCCGAGCCCCCGGAAGGGCTCAGCCCACACCGCCGCCAAGTGGGCCTCGGCATCGGGGCCGCCGTCAGGCCTTCTCTTTCAGGGCGCCTCGCTTCGCACTTCTATTATTGTCTCATGAAACTTTAAAACTTTCCACGCTTCCTTCATTGTGCTCAACTTTAAATAAATTCAGAGTGTCACTTGTTAAAATAAATGACATTTAAACAACCTCAGCATGGTAACTCATCCCTCATTATCATAGAGAGCTCTTCTGAAAGGTCTATAGCACATTATCTCTACGAAATGAATTTTACCTTCAATATTAACCTCATTGCTCAGAGAGGACAGGTGCTCAGCACCCTGGGAGAGGTGGCACGGAAATGCACTGGTAGATTGATAGAACCTAGCAAGTGATGATGAACTAAAACAAAGGCAGGAGAAGGGTTTAGGTTAAATATTAGGCAGCAAGTCTGAGCTGCGAGGGAGCGGTGGTGATTGAGCGAGCTGCCACGGTAGACTGAGGAACGTTTTTATTATTTCAGCTACTCAGAAGTCACTGAGCCTGTGTTTTGCCCACAGAGACGCCACCTGCAGGGTGGGGCTGAGGACTCCAACGGACGCCACCGAAGCCCTGTGGGTCCCGCATTTTAGCCCTGAAGAAACCAAGACCGGAAGCTGATGCTGCCCCAGCGTCAGGGCGGAGTGAGACAGTAACGTGTCTCAGACCCGAGCTCAAGCGAGTGAACACTCGGCTGACTGAGAAGCCGCACGACCGAGGGCCTCTGTCGGTTCTCTGTCTCTCTAACCGCTTCCTACTTCTCTTGGTCCTTTAGGATAGAACCCAACCATCTTACTCCCACGCCTTCAGCCGCAGGGCATTCTGTCCTCACATATATTTCCATATATTCTGTCCTATGCATCCCATGAAAAAGAAAGTTTCTTCTTCGTAAGACAAAGACAGAGGCCTGCTTTCCGCTCAGAGAGCTCCAAAACTGCAGTCTAGGAGGTGTTCGCAGCCCACGGAGGCCCCGAGAAGCTGGTAATCTCTCTGTGGTGAGTCAGCCAGGCACAGCTGCCTCCGCTCCTGCCCCCATCTCCCCAAAACGTCCCTGTAAGTCAGGCGTCAACAGGGACTAATCCCCCAGGGCCAGCCGTCTGCACTGCACTGCACGGCGGCCAGCTGTGGCCGGCGAGTGCCATGCCAGCATCCACAGCGCTTGTGCCGTGTCCCACCCGTGGTAAGGGCTACCTGAGGCAGGATGTGAAGGATCTCAGCCTCTGGTTATCTGCAGACTAGGAGTAGCTGGGAAGGAAGAAAAGTGTCACAAGGTGAGACACTTGACCCCCCTCCCCCCGGGGGCTGTGAGGTCCGCAGCAAAAGTGAAATGAAGAATGCAGCTCAGGTTCGGGTCAGCAGGCAGCAGGAAAGAGCGTGGGCGATGAAGAGATGTTGTTTTATTCTTAAAAAGAAAGCTTACATTTTAAAGAGAAAGTAGGAGCAGGGGAACGAGTCTGGCAAGCAGAACTACACCGTCTGTGACTCGCGGTGGGCTGCTCTGTGTCCTCCGGCTCCTCCCGGGTGGCTGGTGAGGCCCGACTCCTCCCCTCCCATCACCAGGACGCCCGGGCCTCCCAGCCAGGCGCAGCGAGCCGCAGTGAGTCCTCCGAGCACCCTCATGTGCTCCTTCAAAGTCTGCCCGGGGCCACACACACTCCTGCACCCTGAAACTTTCTCTCAGATTAAAATATTTTACAAGGTTCAAAAACAGTCCAAGGTTTATCTTTGCAATTTCTACTAGTAAGTGCTTAAAATAAGTATTTACTAGCAATAATGAAAATATTTGAGGTGCACTTATAAAGTTCTACTTGTGAAATATCAATAAAATAATTGCCTAATTCCAAACCATGTTCTGTTCTAATTAATTCTGCGTGAGACATTTTTCCAGCTTCAAAGATTGCTTTACTTGTATTGCATAACAAAAAATGGTATAATTAGAAATAAATTTGTCACTTTTATAAGTAATTCCTTTTTATTATGTGTTTGGAAGCAAAGCACAAGCATGATTAAAGTCCCCTTTTAAAAGTTTTATTAATTATTATGATTATTATGGATAATAAGCATCCACGAACCGTAGAACACACCCCAGGCAAGACGCACAAAGCCGCAGAACATGGCGGAAATGGGGACAGGTTCCGGATCCCGGCTTCTGGGCGCTCCGTGACCTGAGGGGCCCGGCGGCCTTCCCCTGGGCGCTGCACGGGGTCCAGGAGGGCACGTGCCTCCCTCCCACCTTCCTGTGTCTTCGCTTCACTCCCTTCCCTGGGACGAGAAACAAAACATCTCCTTCGTCTTCGATGCCTTTCCTCGCCTCTGCATCATCAACTCAGTCTTGTCAAAGTCCAGTCAGCCCCCACGTGCGCCCCGAAAATCCTGTCCGGACCGCCCCTTCTCTAGCTGCCCTTCCGGGGGCAGCCCCTTCTGCCTTGCCACCTTGTCCTGAGCACCGTGTTGGCCACTTTGAGACTGAGAGTCAAGTCTGTTTCTGCCCCAGCTTCTCTTACGTCATCCTCACAGAGCCGTCAGTAGGAAACACTCGAGAACATCCACCGGCAAAGTGGCGTGCTGGTGCCGAGTGCTCAGGAAGCGAAGCAGGAGGACAGCGTAGACACAGGCGTCAAGGCCAGTGCAGGCAACACGGTGAGCCCGTGTCTCAAAAACAAAACAACGATTGTCTGTCGACTAAATGGCGGGATTAACGAAGTAGTAAATGCATAGCAGGGGTCTCTCTTGCTCACTAATCTGCATAGCTCCAAACCACTGCCGTCGACCCTCCCAGGGATGGTGGGCAGCAGCTGCCCTGACGAGGGCTGGAGGAGCCCCGCCTGCGACTCTCCCTGCACAGAGCCAGGCCGCTCCACGGGGTGTCCACACTCGCACCCACCGGCGTCCTCTCCCCTGACTGACACTGAAGCCACAACTCACACGGTCGGTCTCAGCTGTAAGAGTGCTCAGAAGCCACTTTTTCGTGTCTTTAACTTTTACATTCAACATCCCTTCAGTCAGCTGCCCCGGGAGCCGGCACTTCCGCTGCCGTCTGTTGTGAAAGGCCAGGTCCTCTCCTCCTGGAGACTGGAAGGGTACTGCTCCAGCCCACTGCAGGGAGAGTTAGGCAAGGGAGCCCACCTTGGGGCAGAGTTGTGCCACAGCAACCCCTCTCCGTGGTGGCTTCATTCTCTTGTCAAATTTATTATTTTTTAATTGAAATCTTTATGGTACTTTATACATATATATCATAATTTCACTTAACAATGAGAATTTGTGCCAGTATATGACACAACTTAATTCTCATTTTTCCCCTATCTCTACCCTCCATATCACCCCCACCCCCTAGAATTCACCCATTCTGGCTTCACTGAGCCCACCCCCATTTTGACAAATGCACAACCAAGTGCACATTCAGAACATAGGTCAGCACCATTGCCACGCTGGCAAGTTTGCTCCTCCTCACAAGAATCAACTGCAACTAAAGAAGCTGGTACTCCAGATGGTCAGCTCATGAATTACCTCACAGGGTAGCTAAAAGAAGCGCTGGCCCCATCTAGAGGCAGAGTCAAGGGAGAACTGTCCTCTGCATCCTGACAGGACATCCTCAGGAGTCACGTGGAAGGTGCTAAGTAAGTTTGCTGTCTTTGTGTCAGATCTCGGAAACTTCTGCTAAGTCTTCACTTTCCCTTCTGTGAGGATTCCCATAAACATTTCACTCATCAGAAGAGCAGACCGTGATGACTTGCTTGGCCAGTTACACGGGGCAGGCCAGCCACAGGTCATGACCCTGATGTGGGACTGGCAGGAGCAGTGGCTAGGAGCAGCCTCACACAGCGAGAGCATTTGAAGCTCTCATTTCCATGTGGCCTCCATGAGGGCAGAGGCAAAACTGGCTCCACTACGGTCATGTACCCCTGGTCCCATTTCTACACCTTGGTTTTGTGCTGCCATCTTCGTATGTTCCACACGCTGGTGGTTGTTCTGAGTGTTCACCCTAGGGTGCCCTCAGTGTATCCCCAGGATAGTGCTGTGAAAAGGAAGAAGATGGAGATTTGAGGAGGTGTTGGGACCTGGCAGTCTTCTGCAACTATCATCGGGCCTTAGATGCTATTTTCTTTGAGCAGATAATGGGACCATTTCCCCAACAGAATTTACAATTTCCTTCTTACTTTCACTTTCCTCAGTCCAAAAAATTAAAGACCTAAAAACCACTGCACCCTTTCCATGTCAGATATGAGGCCTGCACTTTTCTATCTCTTTGGAGGGATAATTGTAGAGCTGGGAGATTCAGAAATCCTTGTCATCCAGCGATGCACCACTATGATTTCTAATTTCCAAATGCAACTCCAGTCCTGTAAAAGCATACCTGGCCCAACTGCTCCAGCCTGATCAAAGCCAGGATATTCACTACATGGATCTGTTTAGTAATTCACTATCTGCTGTAGTTATTCTCAACCAAAGCCCATCTAGAGTAGAGGACTATGTGTATCCATCAAGGAAGAGGAATTCAGCTTCCGTTCTTCTTCCACCCTTCCAGAGCCAAGAAGCTAAGAAGCATCTATGTATCCAGCCATTCACTCATTCCTCGTAGAGCCAAGACCAACTCCAGACTTACAGAGACGAATAAAACACAGGCCGTGTTTGAGAGCTCTCAGTGAGGTGGGAGAATCGGCCGTGTGGATGTGCAGTGATCGAGTGGTGCAAGACCCGTACTACGGAAGGGACAGCAGAGAACTTCCCATCAAAATGTGGGGAGGGAAGGAGACTCCAGGGGAATGGCAGTGGGATTGTGTGCAGAGCTGCTCCATAAATATTTGTTGATTAATTAGGGGAGGAGGACACTTCTTTAGGGATTACAGGGACAAAATGTCCTCATTAGCCTATGATGAGAGAAACACTTTCCTTATAGTCAGGAAGCTCATGGGAGCAGGCAAGTGATAATCTGTGTGCTAATGAAAGGAAGAAACATGGGCTGAAGCAAAAGGCTTCTGCACCTCTTCAGCACCTGATCAGCCCGCTGCTTCTGGGCTGGCAAGTCCCTGTCCCGCCTGCGGAGTGGGCCCTCCCCCTGCCTCTCTTCTTTCCCAGTCCAGGGAGAGGCTTCAGCTACAGGGAACCGAACACCCGTCATCCAGTCTTAGGAACTGTCGTGGGTTCAGACCTGCAGCTGACCAACCAGCAGATCCACAGGTCTCCCTCCGGGACCCTGAGTTGGCAAGGGGCAGAGCCTCTATGTGGCGTGGAATCTGCCTGCTGCCGCTTTATTCTGCAGCATATGCTGGCTCAGCAAATTAAGGCAGCTCCAATTTTCCACGTTCGTTTTAGTCCTCCCTTACCTCTCGTAAGTTGTGTTTTGCAGGAATCTTGCCCTTATGGTTTACAAAGGAAGCAGCTGTGATTTTTCACCACTTGAACTCTTGAGCCAGTGGCTTAACACTATACCCCAGTTAGCGTCTCCTCAGGACCTGGTGACAACGTGGTGATTAGCAACGTGCATCTTCCGCAAAACTGGCCGTGTCCTCACTCCTACAGCCCACACTCTAGTGCTCATCTGCCCTCAATCTGCCTATAAATCATCTTCGAGGTGTAAGAAAACACTGAGGAGTGAGCGAGTGAAACTGCTTTGTTGGGGAAGAAGAGATCTAATCACACGTGTAATGTGAGCAGTGCGTCGCCGCCTTTCCAGATGATGTTCCATCATTTATAATGGACTTTTGTTCTCGCTCAACTTCACAATCTTTATGACTGTCACTCTGCGTGGGCAATAGTAACTCCAACTTTGCGGCTGTCCATATTAAATAACAGAAGACAGAAGTGGGCCCTGTCAAAGAATCGATGAAAGAAAAAATGTGCTTTTCTTTATTTATGCTGAAACTACAGCAAATGGTAGAGGAAAACTCATGGAAGTGAGGCAATGAATTTCCAGAAAGATCAATGGCCCCTCTCCACCAATAGTAAGAAATCCTAAAAATCAATTTATAAATCTTAAAATAAGGTCACATGGTGTCACCGACCCTCCATCTTTATGAGAAGAAAAATTCAAAAACCACATACCCAGCACTTCAGTGTGCTTTGTTTGAACGCTGGAAATTCTTTATAACTTCTCCTCATGATATTTCATTTGTTACTCCGAACTTTGCCCTCTGAAGGTCCAAGTACTTTCAGAAACATGTTTTAGAGTTTCTGCTTTTGTTTCAAAAATCCTATCTGGGCTAAGAGCCCTAAGACATGGAAATTAATTCAAAGACTCTGGACTATCTGGAAAAAAGTGATACAGTTGGAGCTGAGACTGCATCAAGCTATAGAACTTGGAGGTCTTCTCCCTGCAGTCCTGGTTGGCTTTTGCACTGACCCTGAATAGGAATGTTGGAAATCCAGATGCAGACTGTGGTACTGAACATGTGGGGGAACAGCTGCTGGAAGAAGGAAATGAAAACACGAAGTACGAGAAAGAGAATAATCCACAAAGTACAGTCTCAGTCTCATAAAATGAAAGTTGGTTTGCTTGCCTCTCTGTTTTCATGCCAGTTTTCTAGCTATGGACCAAACTAACAGTCATCGTAAGAGCTGGCAGCAGCTGCAGAGGCACAGCCACATTCCTCCAGAAACACAAAGCTGTCCCTGGCCTGCTGAGCACAGCACACAGGACAACCTCCAGTGCTCTGTCCAAGAATAACATTGCGGAAGAGTTTGCAATGAAGAGTTTGAGCTGAGCACGTGATTCAGAGCTTTGCCCTCTGTCGTCAGGAGAAACATGGTAGAAGTATGAGATTCATCAGCTCCATGTGCAGAATATGGTCTCAGGAGAGGAAAGAAAAACCAGAAATTTTAATTCCAATGACACCACCACATACGGATCAGTTTGAACTATTGCAAGGCAGACCTGTTCCAGTATTTAACTCCTCCCGATACTACCTGAAACCAGTACTGGCGGGATGTGCTTCTGTTCTCACACAAGACTGTGCCTTAATTCTTGGGTGAGTTTTCTAAAGTCTGAATGGAGAAGGGGGTCCGAGGTCATGACATCCAGGTGCAGCCTGTGAAGTCAGACATCAGATCAAGTCTGCTACACACAGCCTGGCCCTTGCTCGCGGTGCTACAGACAGGGCCCTGAGCTGGTCTTTCCCAAGAGCTTGCAATGAGTAGAAAGTTGGGTTTGGTGGGAATTTGAACCTGAGCAAAACTGTTTTCCTTATCAGAAAGTCATTTAATATATAGCTAGCTCTTCTGTGACTCTGTAAAGAAAAATTGCAGAGCAAGAACTGTCCCCCATTGATAGACCAAAGCAACTTGGCTCAGAAATGCCAGAGTCAAGACCTGAAGTTTAAAATACCAGCTATAGTGCTGTGTATATTTGCCTCCTCAAGTAGCTATCACTTCTATAGGGCAGTGCTTCTTACCTGGAGTGGCCTCGCTGGTCATACAAGAGATCTGTCAGTATTTGAAGATATGTTTCACTAGTGAAAAAAATGCTGCCAATATGTAGTAGGTAGAGGCCAGGGATGCTTTTGAACAAAGAGGCCTCCGCTATCAAGAATCATCTAGCCCCAAATGTTGACAGTAACTCTGCTGTAGGATCACTGGAATCCTGCAGAGCTGAGATTCGCAACGCCTACCTGGAAGCTATGACACCCGCTGAGCTACACGGCACCAGGTTTTATGCTCCTCCGTCCTCTCTTGCTGACTTTCTACCTTTCAGACAGTGGCCCCATTTCATCCTGTTATCTGGGCCGACACACACGTTCCGCTCCCCACGGTATTCTTGAAGGCCCAGGAGGGCCAGGTGAGTGGGAGGAAGAAGGTCTGTGTTCACAGCATTAGGTTCACTGTTCTGAACGTGCTTCCTGAAGCCTTCCTCTTGCAGAGCGATGCTGCCGATGCTGCACTCCGGCCTCCTGATCAGCTCTCGTGTCCTGTCTTAGAACTGGTAATGCACTTCCCTCATGAAGAACTTGCTCTTGATTTGGCCCAGGTCATTATCCCTTTATGTTCTAAAGATTCCACATCTATTGTCCAGGTTTGGGACCCATTTCCCATCTGAGATTGTGTGGGCTCCTCCTTCCCGACCTGCTCCAGATAAGTTTCTCTGTGCTCTGTGAGCAACAGACATGGAATATGTGTTCTCCAAACTCCCCCATCATGTTAGCTGGCTTTTAACCACCCAGATCTTGTCTCAGCAGTGACTGATCGTGGATCACGCTTAAAGATAGAGTGAGAAGGAATTGATTAGCTTGTGCGATGTTATCATCAGTCCAGCTTTTGGTGTTGTCTATGGGCCAACAACCAGGCAGAACATGTAACAGGCAGCAGCTCGATGCCAGGAACAAACTATTCTTCCCATCTTACAGATGAGTAAACTGAGTATGAAAATTTAAACAAATTACTCAAGATTGCCAGCTTTTCAGTTTCAGACCTTAGGTTCTCGTTTAGATCGGCCCGGATCCCCAACCGATAGCCTAACTGGTCCATTGCAGTTTCTTTCAAGCTGTTCCTAGTCCACTAGTGAGATGCACGTGTTCCTGTGGAGAACCAGATCTCCTCAAGCCAAGTCAGGCTAATGAGCGAGCGGTTGGGAGACTCAGCCTTGCTGGGCTCCAGGCAGACTCCCCACTGGTAACTTTAATGCTCTTTTTCTGAAGCCATCCTGGAGGCCCCGCGAGCATGTGGCCCAGCGATGCACAGGCTCATGAATAGTAATGAAATCCAATCAGGAACAGAGGCCTGAGATTTTAATTGAGCTATCCTTTAAAGGATTGCTTTCTCAGTGTCAAGGTCATGTTCTCCTAGCTAACGCAGTTATTCTATGTGTGGAGCCAGGATAATAGGCACTGGAGACGCACTGGGGACAAGTGGCATACGGCATGAAAGAAAGGAGGAAGTACACGGAAAGCAGCCATTGAAGTACACACCATAGACCTTCCCGCTGATAATTGGTTTAAATTATTAAAGCACATAAGAGGTTATTAACTAGAGAGAGTATAAATTACTTTTTTTTGCTGAGCATGACTTTTCAAAGTCTCCCAAACTTCCACATTAAAAAAGCTTCAAATTTAAAGTCATTAGAAAAAAAATAAACCTTTTAAAACCTATCTCTAGAGTGGATGGATGAGGAGAGAGCAGATGCTTCATGAATTTGAGATCATGTTACCTGCCATGAGAGTCTAAGATGTGAAATGGTATTTAAATAATGCTAATCATGCCCAGTGGGTAGCTGGGATCAGCCGGGTCCAAACAGTGAGGGTTGCAGGGCCCTGGAATAAAGCATCACTGAGGGCAGGACAGGGAGCTAGTCAGACCCTCCGGGCCTCTGGGAAGCTGCCGCGAGCAGGTCCGGAGCACACAGATGGGCGAAGCGCCTGCCCACCTCATGAGGCCCACAGCTCTCCCACAGACATGGGCCCTGGAGGCTTCCGGACAGCCAGCTGGAGAGAGCTGAGTGCCATGCAACTTCCCTCTCTGACTGAGATGTTGGTCTGTGTCCCTCTTCTCCCGGCCCTTCCCGACTTCCACAAATAGGCCTGATGAGTGTGTTCTTAGCTAACGTTGCTCCAGTCTTCAGGGGCTCTGCATTAGCATTTTAGGACGTACTGTTCCAGCAAGAGACCCTCTATCTAGTAAGGCCAATTATCTCTGCAGATTCCTAGTTCTATCTTTATTCATTAACTCCTATTCCTCTCAGAAATGAACTCATTTGGGCTGCTGGCCTTTTCTTTGAGTAGCTTTTCCTCCCTGTGGCGTAAATCCAGGATCTTGCTGCTCAGCCTGCCTTGAGGCCCCCCTTCACCCCGCAGACTCCTTCTCTCTACCTCTCTCCCTCCACCTCTCCCTCCTCAGGCTCAGCCTCACTGCAGGACAGAAACCATCTGCAGGCTCAGGCTAAACCCCGCTTTTTCTGGCCTGTTAGCATGACGGAAATGTCAGCTCATCTAGACACATCATTACATGGGAAAGCCTGTGAAACAGTGGGCCGAACACACACGTGTACACACACACACCATGCACACACACACTCGCTGTGGTGGATAGCTTCCCACGACCTTCCTCAGAATACCTTTGTCCTCTTCACAAGTTTTTGACAGTGTATGTTTGCAGTACATACTAAGTGCACCTACGTCGGGACGCTGGGCCATACACACATCACGTATCCATCCTGCGGCCTTCCTCTCTCTCCCTGTCTCTGGTCTCCTCTGTTTGTACTCCGCCCCCCCTTTGGCTGCATTCTTAAAGATTTCTAGCTCCTCTGTTCAGGAACCAAAAGAATATGATGGATGAGAATCTTCCCAGAATCAGAGTCCTTTTCAAACTGAAAACAGAAAAGTCTTTTCTAGCCTAGAGTTAGAATTTCTCCGTATGGAGGAAACTAATCTTCAAAAGACATAATGAAGCTATCCAGGCCGGAAGGATGGTCAGACAGAGACAGAGAGGAAGAATGCTAACAGAGTTTGAGATTTCGGTTCCAATTATTCTTCTTGCCTTCCTGTAATTGGAATATTACTCTCTCTTTGATTATGTGACCTTACTTGATGTCCTTCCAATAAATCCACTTCTTATTCAACTTCTACTTTGTTCATTTACTGTTGCTTGTGTTCAAAGGACTCCTGAATAATGTAGAAATACACCCTTGACAATGCACACCATACATTAGCAGTGTTGGTCTCTGGGTTTTATCTTCCTATTTATCTGCACTTAAGCGCTGCTTTAAACTGAACCTGAGATACTTACACAGTTTCATGACAACTTATTAATTTGCACCCAGATTTGTCTAATAATCCAATTAAAATAGAAATTCTGGTCCAAAGAACAATGAAAGCAATTGTGAGGAAATCCAGCAGATGTGAGGGGCTCCATTACAGCTGAGTTATGACCATATTTTTGAGAAATACGTACTGCGTGCCTAGCACAACCAGCTGCTGAAGGACGGGAGGGAGCCCGCCAGGATCCTGGGTCTCTTGGACTCGCCAAGGAACGGATCACGGAGATACACAGTCACCCAGAGAACAGTGAGCTCGTGACCCTGTCAAGGACACGAAGAGTAGAACTTGGAAATGTCGAGATACGGCCTAGTTAGGAAGGTCACAAGTTCTTCCTGCAGAATGAAGACACGTAAGCCGAGATACAGAAGTAAACAGGAGTTAACTGAAGAAGATAAGAAAAAAGAACACTTTAAGGAGGTGAAACTGCATATCAAATGTCTATGTCCAGGGAGCACTGCAGATATCTGGACCAGTGAAAGGAGGCTAGTGTCTCCAGAGTGGGAGGAGCCGGGGGGGCAAGCCACAGTGGAGAGTAGCTCGAAGCAGGAGACAGGGACAGACCATGGACAGCCTGTGCGTCCAGTGACGGACCGTCTCCTTGTGCTGGGAGAGGCCAGGTGGATAGTCTCTGCACATGTGCATGTTTGAGATGCACGCGTGCAGTGAAGCATCTGCCGGACATCAGTCTGACTGTGGTGCAGGGCAAGGACTGAGCAGACACCTCCTGATTAACGAGCAGGGTCTCCGGACCACTGTGAGCTGGTAGAGAGATGATGGCAACACCAGTGGAGAACACAGAGAAAAGAGAGATATTCAGATAGAGATAGCTCTATCTGAAAAAAGTTCTGCTATCTCTATCTGAAAGCTCTGCTTTCCAAACTTCGATTTCTACCCGAGGCAAGAACCCCTTAATTACATGCAAAGGAATTTCAACACATAAATGATGAGCTGGTAAAATGTAATTCAGCTAAATTTCGTTGTGTTTTATTTCCATGAGAAACAGAGAAGACTTGATGGCAGAGGTGGAACTCCAGCCATGTATTAAAGAATGGGCTAAATTCTTTGAAAAGAGGGAAAGAATCCCACAGGATTCACAGCAAACAGGCTGAGCCTCGCATTGGGTAACGCAAAGAGAATTTAATAAAGGAAGTATTTATAAGGCAAGAGCCCTGTGTGTATAGACCCAGAGAATAGAGAAACACTACAAACAGAGCCCTGAGAACAGAGGGACAAATGTGAGAAGACACTTCCCCCAGAGCCGAGAACTGCTCGGCGAGGGGTAGCCGCGGGGAGGCCTTCACTCCTCCTCCTGCCCCTGTGGACTCCTGCTCCTCACGCCCAAGGCTCCTCCAAGGAGGAGCGAGAGGTCTTCAACGGAGGACAGGTGCGTCAGCAGTGCTCAGCACAAAACAAGGTGCGGAAGGATGGAGGGCAGGCGCAGAGAGGAAAAGAGAACAGATCATTCAGTTCATGAGGTCCCAGCACTCCCAGCACCACTACGGCAGAGCAGTTAACCGAGGAAGCACCGTGTCCTGGAAGCAGTCGGAGCGTGTGGACGTGGAAGGCAGTCCTCAGGTGGAGCCGTGGGAGCCCAGGGTCAGGCGACAGAGAGGTGAACACGCGCCATGTGCCGGAAAACATCAAACAGAAACAAAGCAGCCACTGGGCAGAGGGGAGTGAGGGGTCAAGTGTCAACACACAGCCAAAGGTCAGAGCGTTCAGAGGCTGGAACTCTGTTTGGGGAAAGTCATGAAACACTTCTTAAAAGTAAACCCAATGAGGGCCGTGCCTTGTAAGAGCATTTTGAGATTTAAAAAGCAAAGGGCCAGATTAAGAAATGAATGACAACACATGGTAACATGGGAGAAAAGCAAATTTTCTTTGAGGAATTTGGCCTTTCATGATTCCAAAGAGTGGAAGTCAATTTGTTGAAAATGTTATTGTATTTATCGATTCCTTTTTCTAAACTGAGCATCCACTGTGTGGGGGCATTGCTCTAGCTCTGGGCACAGGTGGAACTTTCATTTCCTGAAGTCATGGGGCATCAGGTCCAGGAGGACAAACAGCAGGAAGACATCCACACCCCAGGGCTCGTCGGATGGCTTCCCACCAGAAGGGGAGCACTGGGTGTGGTGCCAGAGACAGACCATTGCTCTGTATTTCCAAACACCCTGCAGCAGCTTTCGTGGCTCAGATGGCATGCATAGCAGTAGTGGATCTTGTTCTGCATCATAGGGGAAAGTTTTAGGCAAAATAAAACTGAATTCAAGGCCCGACACAGATGCTTTGCTTAAGGAATGTGTTTGAAGAAAGAAATGAAGACCAGCACATCCAGAGCCCTGGATGGAAGCAGGGCAGTTGGCTTCTGAGCGCCCCCTGCTGCATCCTCAGAACTCTGCGAGGCACTGCAGTTCTTAGGTCACTAGCTGGCCATGCAAGGGACACGGACACCAGGGAAACTGGCAAATGTGAAGAGTACGCACTTCCCTAAGCCATGCCCAGCTACCTGCCACTCCACTTTCACAGAAACTGTTTTTACACACTTGCCAGGACAGCTCAGGCTGCACACGTGGGCACTGGAACAGAACTCACAGCTCTGGCACTGTGGTCTCACGAGCCAGAGACAAGAGCCCTGAGTTCAGATGTACTGGGGAGTGATTGGTGGGAGAAGAGCATGATCTCATGATTTACATTTTTACAAGACAGTCTGGCCATGCAGCGGGAACTCTAAGTGGGCACATGGGGAAACAGGAAGACCAGTTGGATATCTGCTGCATTCGTCTGGGCTAGATTTGCCTAGGGTACACTAGAGAAGATATAAAGACTGCCGATGATTAAAGTCAACTGAAAATCAGAGTTGATAGCATTTACTCCTGAAGCTAAGGCAGAAAATGAGGAAAGTAGAAGAACCAAGGAAAGATTTTTAGTTCAGAAACCAGATATATTGTAGTGCCAAAAAAAGAGATGAAGAAAATTGATCAAAGACTCATGCAGAGTTGGGAAGAGAAGAAAATTATCCCTGCCTGTTAAGGTTGAAGCAGGAAGATGACACTCCTCTGGAAATGTCAAGTAGACAACAGAATCTCCACATTTGGATTTGGAGGGTCACAAGAACTTGAGGTCCAGGTTGAGGATCATTAAAAAAAGAGCAAAGGTTACATCATTAAGGAAAATACAAATAGAGGCTTGGTATGGCAGTGTACACCTGTAATTCTAGCACTCAGGAGGCTGATACAGAAGGATCTCCACATAGTGAGTTCAAAGCCAGCCTGGAGAGCAAATAGCAAAGGAAGAAAAAAGCAAAGGACAGCACAAAGAGAGAAAAAGCATGAGGCAAAACAGAAGTGATTTATAAAGACAGAAGTCACAAAGCCCTGGGGAGAAGAACAGGGGAGTCCAGTGCCATGATCTAATGCACATCTTCAAGAAGCCAGAAGTCTGTTTTGTTGGAAACTGTTAGATGGTCACACACAACACTATCTGGAGCAGCAGGATCAGCCCGGTCAGGGCGTGGTGAGGCCGGATGGACCCTGTGGGATGCTTTCAGGAGAGAACAGCTGGGCGACGCAGGGCCTGTCACAAAGGGCAGAAGAGCCACAGTAACTGAAGCGGGCGCTGAGGCCAAAGCTTTGCCGATCTCACTTACAGGTGGGAAGACAGCAGTGACTGTGTAGGGCCAGAGCATTCCTGTTGAAAGGCAGAGGTCTGGGAGTGGGGAACCAGGAAGGGCAGGAGCCCCAGGCCAGCACTGCTGAGTCCACACACATCTGCCCACGCTTCCCTCGTCCATCGAGACCCCTTCCCTCAGTTCCTTCCTCCGAGTTGATGCAAGCTACAGAGTCCTGAGACCTGACCCATTTGTTTTAAGTGCCAGGTTACAGCCCAAATCCAGGCATATTTTAGGACAATAAATATCTTTCAAGTATGTATTGCATGAGACTAAAGTTTTTAATTTAAGTCACAGTAAGACCATTAGCAGTTATTGGAACGTTTGATTTAATCATAGATAGTGTTGAGGAGCTAGACATAACTAGCAAAAATAGACCACTTCAATCACATAATTTTTTTTCCTACTTTAAAGCTGACTCGGATTGACAGAGAACAAGGTTGGCACCAGATGGATGTGGGAGTTGGGGAAGAGGTCGCTCCTGCCGTAAGTTACCAACCAGAGAGAATAATCACTTCCTTACAAATAATCCAGTTCCTTTTAACTTTTCCACTTCAATTTTTCATCGCTCATGAGCACATGTTTGCAGTGTATAATGATCACATTCCTCACAGGAATCTGGCACGTGCATAACACATCCTGATTCTCTTTTTATCTTATTCTTCTCCCCTCGTGCTCCTCTCCCTCCACTCTTGGTCCCCTTCCTTTAAGCAAAAGATCTATTTCTCTATTCCCTACTATCTGGCTGATTTTGCTCTTTATTTATGCATTGAATTTCTCACCTAAGAGAAGACAATGCAATATTTAAACTCATGTGTCTGATTTATTTTACTTAACATGATGATCTTAAAGGTCATCTGTTTTCACCTTTAAAACAGAGTAGTATTTCTTTGTGTATAAATACTACACTCTCTTTATCTACTTATCTGTTGACGGTCATATAGGTCACGTGACAACTAACTTTACATGCAGCCCCTGTACTGACAATATTACTAAATCCCCGCTTTCTGATGCGTAGCCTTTGTGTTTCTTCACGATAATTCTCATCTGCTGAACTCCCTGAAAATAAATTCCATTTCTGCCAGTGTTTGTGCCCCCGAGACCAGTAAAACTAACCACTGTCACATCTCCTACTGCCAGCCCCACCCATCACCACAACATCATGTTCAGCTCCACATCATGTTTTATCCCTGAAGTAAATCCTTTTCTTCTCCCCTATTGTCCACGTCTTCCACATTTAACATCCAACTCAAGTCCCAGCAAATCTAAGGGGAAGAAAACCAAGAAGAAATCTAATTGCTTACATTACGTAGAATGTAGTGAATTGGTTACTTGGCAGCTCAGTTCACGAACCTAATCTGTTGTACGGTTTTGGAAAGTTGGCCACTTTTGTGCAGGAAAGATGGCTGCAGTCAGTCATGCTTCTCACTGGGTGCAGAGTTTGCAAACAGAGACATATTTTTGTCAAATGCTTCTATCTGCAAATCAAACTGAAAACAAAAGCATTCATGAACCACTGATTACAGTCTGTGTGTCCGTGTGTGAGGGTGTGTGTGTGTGTGTGTGTGTGTGTGTGTGTGTGTGTGTCTGTGTGTCTGTGTGCCTGCAATGGAGACAGAGGCAGAAGCAGTGCTGGGAATAGCCCTCCACATCAAAGATGTCTTCATGCTGCCACAGCATCAGACAGAAGCTCGGCTCTAACATCTCTTCTGCTCCTCCACCCTCAGCAGCCCAGAGAGCATCTGGAGAATTGTCCATAACAAAATTCTATTTAGGCACTATTGCCAAATGCCATGGCCCAGGTAACTTGTAAACAGCATAACTATACTGTTCACAAGTCCACAAGCTGGAAGTCCGTGATCAAAGTGCTAGGGGAGGACAGCTCTCTGCTTCAAAGAAGGTGCCTCCTAGCTCGGTTCCTCCTTGGAAAAGTAACAAATCGGCTCCACCAGACCTTCTGTATTATTGCTGAGAATTAAAGTATTACAACCACTATGAACATCAGTATGGAGATTCCTCAAAATGGAAGACTAGGAATTTCATTTGACCTCACTGTTCCCCTTCTAGGTACCTTCCCAAAAGGGTTAAAGTTATATTACAGGGAAACATTCATATCCCTATGTGTAGCAGCACAACTCATAACTGCTCCATCTGGGAAGTAGTCTGCATGTCCACCAACAGACAAATGGATAGGGAAAATGTAGTATAATACAGAACAATACAGAATACAGTGCAGAACTCCTCTGCCATACAGGACAAACTTGAGTCATCTGTAGGAAAATGAATGCACCCTAAGACCATACTGTTAAATGAAATTAATCAGACACATACACTTAAATACTGCATGATTGTTCCTAAATAAGAAACCCAAGTTATAAATAAAGAACAAAATAGCAATGAATAATAGAAAGTAAGGCAGTAGTTCTTTCTCAAATGAGGATGGAATCCAGAGGTGGAACAAGAGCCATGCAGAGGAGAGAAAAAGGAATGAAAAGGGCCAAGATCTTGTGTACAGGCCAGGTCCACACAGGGAGGGTCAACATGAGGCACTGCACACTGTGGTGCTGGGGAAACTCAGCCTTTAGTGCAAGAGGAATACTGTAAATTATCTGCAACACACAAGTACTGCAGCCACATTCTCCTCTGAGACAGGATTCTGACTTTGCATATATATATATTTCCATTTTATATTCTATTCCAATGTATATCCTAATTTAGAAAGCCTTTCAAAATATCTGTCTTCTCAACTAGAGTGATCATTAAGTTTGATGCAGAAAATGAGCGAAGTACTTCAGAAGAGGAAATACAGAGCCACAGAGTTAAGAGGAGAACCCAAGAGCTCATTTCAGATTTGATGGTACCTAACGTTGCCCTCAGCCATGTGGTCTCAGGTGGTCACACTCCTTGTCTGGGTCCTGGGTCTCTGACATGAGAGGTCTGAACAACCAACTCACAGGTCTTCCTAGCACTGTCAGACCACAGTGCTTAACAAGATCTGAGCTTTATCACCACTCTCTGATCAACAACCCAGCGCTTGCTCTTTCTTGACATTCTTGCTTCCTGGAACATAATTGGAATAATGTGAGTGTCATCTCTCCTCTGACTCCCCACGTATGAGCTGAAGTCATCGACTCTCCCCGTTTAACCTTTCAACAAATAGCTCTGTTTGTTTCAGCTGGGGGCAGTATAAATAATTATAATAAAACATCTTAATATAGAGATGAGCAGATAGCATTCAAGCCACTAAATTAGAAAATATCCATGAGACCATATGGTACCCAGAAATCACTCTCCCATTACCAGCTTTCAGTTAGTAAAAATGGAAATCAATTTACCCAACGTCACGTGCACCTGGGAACAGAGCTGTGTTAAGTACCTTCAGTGGCCCCCTGCTGGCGCACAGCGCCCCATCTCCCGTGAAGATGTGGAGATGGCTTTGTTGTTGCCGTGGCAGACGCCCTCTGGCCATCCACGCTGGTGCGCTAGGCAGCAGAGCCAGCTGCCGCTTCCTATTTGTCTCCGTGCTTCTATCGGGCGTAATGTGGGTATTTGTTTTACTAAAGGGCTCGCTTCACTCACTTGGTATTAGACTTAGGGATCAGACATGAAATAATTATTCGGCCTATGGCAGCTTTTCTCTGGTGCTGCCATTTCTAAGCCAGGAGCCAGTTTCCACAGGAATCCATGTGAGAGGAGAAGAGCCACACACAGCCTGATTGCAGTTTTGTATAGATAGAGAGACGCCTATTAAATCCTTTATCTGCTGTTCCCTTGAAAGTAAAAGGAGACTCTCCAGCCTTTCCCTGAGTTGCTAGAGTGAGTGATCAACTCCACATTGGGGTCTGTGGAACTCCATGGATTGCTTGCACCCTGGTGAGGACAACCTTCAGGTGCGACCTCAGTACTCAGATGCTCTTCCCTAACCTTGCCCCTTTACAGAGTAAAACAGGGTGAGTCCTTCAGGGAAAGCTGATTTGCTGCCTCTGGAGGTTGCAGCATCAATGTCAACCATGTGACTTGGTAGCTCTGCTCTCCACTTGCTGACTTAGCACGTGATGAGGAGGGTGGGCACCAGAATACCCGCACACAGAACTGAACCTGTCCTGTTGTGTGTTGGTGAGAATGCTACATGTCATATTTTTATTTCTGAAAGTTTTTAAATATGTGTTGGCCCAGTGTGCCAGTCACTCTTCCAGTGTTTACTGAGTGCTTGTGCCCTGGGTCCTCTGGAAAGATGGATAGTATTTGCCTTCTGAGACATCACAGTCCTGCAAGCAAGGCACATAACTCAACAGGCACAGTTACTATGAAACATACCAGGTACTGTCACAGGCAAGGAGCTGAGTGAAACGAAGGCACAGGACAGGAACAGAGCATTCATTCCCCTCAGACATGTCTGGCCAGGATGGCAAAAATCACCCACGTGCTGAAAATGTAGCTCCCTCATAGAACTGTGCCTGGCTACGTGGAGATCTGGGTTTTAAGAAGGGTCCTCTAGTTCAGTCCATCGGTAACAGTATCTCCATGTCCTGCTCATGAGTAAGGCCCCACAGCTGTAAAGAACCAGCCATGCAGAGCACCCCCTGGAGAACAAGACTGCACCCTGGGGAAACATGGGGATCTTGCCTGGCAGCATTCACCATTAGACTTCCCACAATCAGACTGCTGCTCTCCTGCTTACCACAGGGTGATTTTGGGAAGTTTCTTCGTCTTGCTAAACCTTTGGATTTTCATGACAGAATGAGAATAATTAATGATATGTACCTCATAGAGTTATTTTTCAATTTAAGTGAGATAACATGGTCACAACTTTCAACGTACTATGTGGCTCCTGTGGAGTGCCAAGACGTGATGCCACCCTCTCTCATAATGAAGCACATGGTCTAACACAGAGGTGCCCCCTATACGGTAACACACCCTCATAGAGCAGGCAAGTTTTCTAGACATTAGAAATGTGAATTTCCGGACTGAGCTGTTCCAGTGGCTAAAGAAGTAAATGTATCAGAGAAATACAGTAGATTTTGTTGATTAAAATGTTTGTTCCATGTCAGTGTGCAGCACTGAACAAGAATGAAAGCTGTCCCGAGCCCAAGTACGCAGACATGGGAAGATGGGAGTAGCATCCTTAGCTCAGCCATTCGCCCAGCATCTTCAGTCACACTGACACCAGGCTAAGGCCACAGCTTCATCTCCTTCTTCCTACAAATGCATCCTTTTCTACTGCTTTGCTCAGTCTTAGAGGAGTTGCTGAGACTTGTATGAATTTTTGCTATAGATTACGTCCAAGGTCTCTAGGAGCTTTGCACTGTAGTAAAATCCCTCTTGCAAACTGCTGCACTGACTTAGAGATAAAATATGTCGTTAACACAAGAGGACAGGGGAATTGTTTTTTTTTTTCCCCCTGTGGACTTCCAAACAAGGCTGACGGATTAAATATAGAGATGGCAAAATTCACCATGGAAACTTCTTTACTATAAGGGTTCACGGACAGGTACACAGAGCAGTCAAGTCGATGGGTGAGACACTGTAGGATGGAGACCCCGAAACAGCTAAACCGGAAGTGTGGAGGCCAGGAAAGTGCTGAGCAGCTCCCGAGGTCAAAACAGCAGCTACAAATGTTTTCCTGTTCAGTTCACCTACTGAGTTCCATGGAGCAGTGCAGAAAGTCTTTCAGGGAACGTGCTTCCCTCCTCCCTATTCTCAGAAGGCCATCTTTAGAAACCAGAGATGGAAATTTTTACTTTCTTAGAAAAGTATAAACCAGCACTGTATCCTGCTTCTCACAAGGCATGAGGAAGAAAGAAACTTGACGGATGAAAGAGGAAAATGTCTGTCCACAAAATGACCCAGGGGCTTCCCTGAAAATCTGCTCTCTGTCGTGAGAGGGCAGGCATGAGGACCAGCTCGCCATCGGTGCCAGCATGGCTTGCAGCACCTCTGCTCTGTAGATCAGTGTGGTCTCCTGCGGAGGGAGACTTCTGGAGCTCACTGTCTTCCGAGCTCAGCACCTGCCACGGTCAAAGAAGAGGAGCTGCCTGCCCCCTCCTGTGGCTCACATTCTGAAGTCACTGTGTTCTCTGGGATCACAGATAGCACAACTAGCTGCATTTTGATTTTCTAAAGAATATGCTCCCCATGATGGAGAAGAAATGTACAGGGGACAACGGAATGAGGCTTCAAGTGTCTGAGGTCTCTGGGTTCAGAACCAAATCAGGACTTACTATCTTTGTGGCCTCAAGAAGTTTCTCTGAGTTTCCGTTTTGTGAGTAAAAGAGAGGCAAGTGCGGTAACAACTGTGATAGGTGGTTCTGAGTAAATAGTACCACACAAAGAGCACTCGGTATCACATGTGACACAGAGTGTCGCCATCCACAAGAGCTGTTCGCAGTGCTCTGGACAGAGCTGCAGCAAGGCTTCCTCTAGACAGAAGAAGAAAGTTCTGGAGGAGGCCTTTACCTTCTCAGGGTTCCTGCTCCTTAGGAGTGCTGGGTTCTATGAAGGGGCACCTGTGACGCGGAGTAAAGACTCTTTGCATTACCCATCAAGCCCCATGTCTCCGGAAGCCCACCCAGTGCACTCTGCTGTGAAGGATGAAGCTGAAGGAGAAGCTCAGTCCACTGGATCAGTCAGGAAGAGACAATGCCCAGGGCTTCCATCCTGACCCCAGAAGTACCTGCAAAAGCTCTTGGAGATTCTCTACCCGGAACTCAGTCTCTGCAACTTCGCCTCAGCTCCATCAAGGGCAGAGAACATGTGTCTCCCCTCACAGATTGCGTTTACCTTGGCACAACTTCCCCAGCTAAGTAACCAAAGGGAGACCCTCAGAAGTTCTGCGGACTGATTCTTTTAGATGTGTGTAGATGTGGAGTCTCCCGTAAGACATAAATATTCCTTCTCCAGACAAAGAAAAAAACTCACGACTTTTAAACTCCAGCCTATAGTGGAGGACCTGTGCCTTTCCACAGGCACCAGCCTCTCCCATACCCTCCCCTTCAGAAACTACCCTGTGGTCCTTACAGCTGTTCCTTTGTTCAGAAACTGATTTCAGGGGCCACCCACCACCCCCATCCAGGTAACAACAGCTCTTCACAAGTCTATGGCAGTCAGTCACCTTATGCATAAAAACGATCATTTTCTGAACATTTTTGTATGACAAGCCAACAGGAAATGGACCAGTACGGAAGTGAGACCCATGGCTACCTGTGCCACTCAAGTGCCATGTGACTTCTGACACTCCTCTCAAGATAAATGAGATAAATGAGTCATCCTTTGGGGGAGATGAAGATAAATAACAGTCGATCTCTAGTTTTATAGTTCTCTGATCAAGTGAAGATTGCTCTGACCTCCACTAAAACAGAAGGCGATGAGCCACATTAGCAGAAAATCTATAGCTTCCAAAAGCATTCGAAGGTGTTTCCCATTTGGAGATCACTACCTGACAACTTAACTTTAAACAACTATGTAATGTTTGTCAATTGAAGGCAATTGCTAGAAAGACTATACAGTTACAAAAAGAAAAGAAAAAGGAAGAATTGCAGCATATCTATATACTTTAAAGAGTATTCACTTTATGAGAAATGTATCAAAATTAGTTTTCCATTGGCTTCTGTCATAAAATAATAATCCAGTTATGGAAAAAAAACTTAAGAACAATTTATGATGAGATGAGCACTGAAAATATCAACTTCTGAAATATTTAAGTTGATGGTCATCTATGCATCTTTGCCAAGAAAGAATTGCTTCCCCTCTAGGTGGGCAGGATCACACCCAGAGGGGGCTTCCACTCTCAAGCTGTACGGTGGACGGAGACTTACTAAAATACCGGCTGCTACACAGCACCATCTCCAGATGGGGGGCGGCCTGCATGAGAAGGACTGTAGAGGACGAGGGTCTGCAGAGACGGGGCAAGTGAAAACCTTTAAGCACACTCACGGACACCCACGGGCCTTCTCTTCTTTACTAATCACGCAGGGCATGCCACACACTGCTGTCAGCTACGCCGCTTCCTGTGCTTATTTTACATTGGCGTTTGGATCTGTACAGTGAAACACCAACACCAGAGCTTAGATCAGGCAACCTGGGGCTGCATGACCATGTGGCAATGGGCAGTTATGAGCCGGACTCACGTTTTCGGTGTCATTCCTTTCTCCTCAGCTCTTCACTGAGAAGAGAGGATCTTCGCGCCCGAGCTGCTAAACAACAGACAGAGTGCTGCCACTTCTTAATGATCAGGACACTGGAGCGGTCTCCAGAAGAGGAGGTCTGCATTTCTATTGGCTGGAAGCAAATGCAGTTGAGAACCCGAGCTCCGCTCTTCTGATGTCAGAACAATCCATACCTGCTGCTATTATCTTCATCACTTAATGCTTACAATGCATATTGAAGCTCTTCTGACAGTAATGCTGTATTAAAAAGAATCCATCACATGGTTCCCTGCTTCGGCTTGCAGGAAGAAATGCGGCATCTTCTCCTGCTCTCAGGGGCGGGGCCTGAGCTGGCATTGTTGGTAAATCCAGAATTTGTGTCTTCCCTCCTGTGAGCATCATATAAACGTGTCTTTTTCCAACAAACACCAGGCGAGAGACCCAAGAATGGTTGGACTCTTGGACTAGCTTCTCAGAAAATGGAAATGCCAAGGACCAGAAGACTGTTGCCTGGCACCTACTGGTCCAACAACCTTAGCCATGCAAGTGTAACTCCTCTGTTTTCTCATCTAGAAAGTGGGGCAACGGTCTCTGTCTTACATAACTCACAGTGTTCTCATGTGACTGAAATTGACTGTAGATATAAAGACTTCTGCAAGAAATGAAGCCTTATTCGTGGTCATCAATTACTAGAGAGAAGAAATCATTCCCTTTCTTCAGAGGTCTTTTGATAGGCCTAAATAAATAACTTACAGTTGGGTGTGTGCACAGTTTATAATTTGCCTCACAATTGAATGTCTGATGACACTGATAAAGCAATATACATAAAATATACACAAACTAATAGTGTTATCACCATTAACCACTACATCAGGCCAAGTTGTCAAAGCATCGGATCAACTGATGGTCCTACAGCACGATGTTGGCCACCCAATGGCAAAGCAGGCCTGGTGTCACCTAGGGAATGAGGAAATCGTGCTGTCTCTCTGTCACTCCTCATTCCTTCATTTCACCTTTCAGAGACGCTGTCTCAGTTGAGAGCTCTTTGTTTATACTCTTTTCCTCCCAAAGACTGAGATCCTGTGGTTTCTCCTAAGATCTGCTACAAGAGTTTGACTCAGTGTCTGTGGCCATATTTGTCCTGCACTATTGAGTGGATGGATAAACTGAGAAGGTTTAAGTACTTGTTAACCATTTGCTGTATCGCAAAAAGTAAAGAAGGAGTGAAAAAAATACTAAATTCAATCTTCCCCTGGCAGAAGCACATCTATTCTAAGAAATAACATTTCTGAATCCTAAAATACAGACTATCACAAAATGGTATGTTTTGGGTTATTTTCCAAAGTATGAAGTGGTTTGATTAAGAATGGCAAAGTTGTATTTACTCCAGAGCAAGAAGTGGGTTGACAGAGGATTCTGAGTGTCACAGAGACCAGCACAATGAACACAGCTCCAACACAGCTCCGGGGATCTCAGTCCATACCAGGAAAAATATAATGATCCAGAAAAGTTCAATTTGTAAATTCTCTGTAATTTACAAATCATATATTTGGTGTACAACATTGTATTGAATTGTAGATGCTCATTGAAAATATCCATGCACATGGTCCAAAAATATGGCAGCTAACATACAGAAGATTCCATGGGGGAGAACAACAAGGAAAAGCAAAGAAAGTGAACAGAGACGCAGACAAGAAGCAGAATGGATACTGCATCTGTGTTCAGGACCTGAGTAAACTCGCTTGTGAAAGACTTTGAATCTTGGTACATGAGTGTAGAAAGAAAGAAGCTACGACCTATTTATTTCACTTTTGAGTATGTCCTCAAGGCACATCCATTTGAGTATAAATGACTCAAATTTATCATTCTTTTTGGCAGAGTAATACTCCATTTTATAGACAAACCACAATTAAGTTGTGTCATGTACTGATGATACAAATTCCCAATGTCAAATGTGGTCATGATGTGTATATGAAATGTACCGATGAAATCAATTAAGACAAAAAGGAAAGAATCAGTATAAATGGAAAAGAGTTGTAAAGAAATGTCTTTTTTCTATTATGTGTTCATAAACATCACATGAGAGGTTTGCCACACAAAAACTACGACTTCAGTGGGAAGTACAGGAAAAATAATTTTCAACATTTACAAAAAAATCCAGCAAATTTGAGTATATCCAGGGTATCAGCTATGAATCACTCCCAGCTGCTGTCAGGTCAGCATTTCTCTCTAGCTTTCCTTTGTAAAATTTAACTTGGTGCCATCTGCATCTTTAGGTAGTGCGGTTGTTTTACATATAATCATTAAATGCAGTCCTTCATCAAGGTGAGTTTGTCTTATATTTAGATAAAATGATTATAAGTGTTTGCTTTTTATATTGTAACATCCTCTGTACCTGCTCTCCTACCTGGTACATAATTAACCTGTCAACCCACCCTGCAGTAATAAGTGTGATAGACAGGAAATATATTAGGAAGGAACTTTGTGTGTGATGTGCTTTCAAGCCCTCCTTTATCCTTCAACGATCTTTTCTTTTAATTAGCACTTGAGTAACAGCATACCGTAATGAATTACCATATTACTGTTATCAATAAAAATTATTTTGGGTCTAAAGTAGTCATTAAGATGAAATGTGCAAGAGCTGTCCCACATAGTTCATAGAAGTATAACAGTTGGAAACCAAACACACACACACACACACACACACACACATGCACACGCACACGCACATGCACACACACGTACACACAAGTCTCAGTCTTCTAAATGTATATTTACTAAACAAAAATGAATGTATGGAAAATAAAACAAAGAGAATAAATGTATGTAATGAGAATACAACTCTGCTATGTTAAAGAAGGTAATTTTGTTATAGAATGCATGCTTACAGAATATGTTTTCTAATTCTACCTCCCTAGAAATATAAAGCAATAGTAAGAGGGCTACTTGTATCAAAAATACGGATGAGTAGGAATTGTTATACAACAATTAGTGGCGCAGGCCCGAAAGCATAAGATCATATGAATCCAACCTCCTGGAAGTGAGCACTTCGAACGCGGAGCTCATTGTGGAGAAAGTAGAGGGGAGAGCTCAAAGCACCCCCCAAGGTCTCTGGGCTGAAGGACTGCCAGGGCATGTGTCACAGCCATGGCTGTGAAGTTGGGACCCGAAAGGAAAAGATCTGGTCAAGTTTATTTCAGAAGTTTCGTGGGAACGCCCACTCCTTCTCCTGTCAGATCAACTGGACAACTCCCCTCCCTACCCCGCCAGCTGACGGGAGGTGAAGGTGTCCGCTGCGAGGAGACGAAAGATTCCTCCCAGTTGAGAGTCAGGATGTGATAGTCTCTTACAGGGCTCTAAGACTGCTGACAGCCAGAGCTGTACATTCCATTCAGAAATCAGCAATTAAAGAAACACAGCTTACATCTCCCAGTAAAACGTCCATCCTGCTCTACCTTTAGTGAAATCTATCCTTGTGCACAGACCATCTAGCCAGTCATTTTATATCATCATCTTAAATGATCGGGCACTTAGAAAATAATGAAAATATTGATGGGAGATAGGACGCACATAACAAAACATAAGGAAGGAACATTTTTGAATACAACAAGAAATTACATAGGAGCAGAAAACCTCAAAACAAAGTCTCTAATCATATCATTAGTGAGATAGGAAAAATATTACATACTTGAGCAACAGCAGTGTTATACAAACATAACAACCATAAGGCAAATAAGGCAGAAATTAGAAATTCAACAGGTGGATTTAACCAAATACTTATGAACAGTTAGTGACATCCTCCAGAAAGTAGGAGAGAGCGGGAGAGAGAGGATAGAATTAAAGTGATAATGAATTCACAAAAAAGTGTGCTAATTTTTTGAGGCATATATAAATAGATGTATATAACTAATAAAAATATTTATATGTAAATGTTAAAAATGAAAGTTACTCACACAATTCATAGTGATTTCTAACAGTTACTATGAGTTCCCAGGATGAACAATGTCCTTAAGATCCCTGCAAAATAAGTAAAATATACAGTGATGTGTAACAGCATATTTCAGAATACAGGAATAAAAACACAAACCTAAAAACTCCCAAATATTAAGGAATTATAAACATACTGCTTCAAAAGATGGGAAATATTAAATAATTCAAATTTCTCAAAGGTACTTTTGAATTTGATACAAGGGGAAATAGTTGTTGATGGTTTGATAAAAAACTGTCTCCATTTTAGAGTTCTCCACTTAGCCAGACTCTCCCTTCTGGGTGAGGGTCAGTTACAACATCTCTAAGCAGGCAGCGTCACCAGACTTGTGTCCTACATGCCCTTTCCCAGGGAAGGACTGGGACATGCATTATACAACACGAGGGGATACAGCAGAATGAAGAACATGCGGAAGATGAGAAGCAAAAAGAACTAGCTCCTGCTTCAGGGTGACGAAACAACAAACGTTATCTTACACAGAAAAATCACGAAAGCGAACACAACGTAATATTAAGGAACAGAAGGCAGAAACTGCAGAAAGTCAGAAGTGAAACTTGCATTTTCTGGAGCAACAAGTAAAGTTTTGGGATGCAATCATACTTTTTGTAATTAGTCTGGTAGAATTATTTGTCTTTATGTACTATGTGAAAAAAAATAGTTTTTGTATATCTACATAGTTCAGAATTATTTCTGCAGATTCTTTTTTTAGAATGACAGGACTAGCCTCATGGACAGAAGGACCTTGTTTTGAAAAAGTCAACAAAGATAACATCTGTTGAGCTACTTCCAAAGTGCAAAATTTCCAGAAAAGACCAAAATTAGCCAGAGGAAGTAACAGAATTTAGCAGAAATGCTTAAATTCCACCCCTCATTTTTACAAGATGAGAATTTTCCCTTTGTACTCCACACAAGAGCCATGTGAATGCTCTCCATGATTCCCAAGACCTCTGAGGAAGGTAAGAGAAGGCGATGAGTATATGACGTTCAAACCCTTTTGGGTGGCTGCTTCCTTCTGCATGGATCCAGCGCAGGAGACAGGGAGCTCCTGTCTGCTCAGGAGTGTACCTTCCAGGAAAAGTCTGTCGCCCACTGGGCAGTGTGTGGACATGTTCGGGTTCAGGGAAGAATTTATCTGGGCCCTATGGGATGGTATAATTCCACACTCCTCGGCTCAGCCGAGTCGAGGAGGTTGGCATTGTAACTTTATGAGGATGAGACCTACTTCTTAATTCTCAGCTGTTCTCCAACTTGGGAGAAAAAAAAGAGGGGATATTTGTTGGACACCCCTCCAAACTCAGCAGAGGCTCCTCCCTTTTGAGGGCAGGGAGCACTGTGACAGCGGACAACGGTGCTATGTCAGGCACTGTGCAGGCTGCTGCTGCGTGGGCCATGCTGCCCCTGAGGCAGGAACTGGGTCCATAGCGACTCATAGTCCTGCACGGGAAGTGTCATCTTCATGAATGACCTTGTCCTCAAGGCAAATCCAAACCACTGTCAGGTGGCACAAGGGTATCACGTTTCAGCCCCTTACTCTGGGCTCCAATCAGTGCTAAAGGTTGATTCTGACTTCATAGTTTTCTCTATGATATCTGCAGAAATCTGAGTTGAATTTATCACAACATAATTTTTTTCTTTCCCAATCTTGCCTCGTTTTGCTTCCTTCAACAGGAGCTGATTCCGATGGTTCTCAATGATAACTTTCTCAAACAGTTCACTCCATGGTAGAATCTGCTTTCAGGTGAACTTAAACAGTTGCCTGCATGTTATTATGTAGCTAAGTCTTCCCAAGTCATTGAAGATTATCATACTGGGAGATTGAACCTGCGCCTACATCTCTCATCATGTAGTGTAATAAAGTTGGAATGGATCAAAAATCTAAATATTAAAACAGAAACATTTACTCTTCTAGAAAAGAGAACAGGTAGTGCCGGGGAGTTAGCTCAGTGGTTCCGGCACCTGTCTTGCAAGCGCAAGGGCCTGGGTTTGATCCCCAGTAACCACATAACAATACTGGGCATGGAGACTCACCCCAGCAGCAGCCAGTACCACATACCACAGTGCCAGGCGTGGTGGCTCATGCCTGTCATCCCAGCACTCGGGAGGCAGAGGCAGGAGGATTGCTGTGACATGAGTTTGAGGCTGAGCTCAGGGCCAGCCTGAACTACAAAGCAAGACCCTGTCTCCAAACAAAAAAGAAAAGAAAAAAGAGAAGAGAACAGGTAAAACTCTTGAAGACATAGGTATAGGCAAAGACTATATGAACAAAATCCTGGTTGCCTAAGAAATACTATAAAATTATTCGACAAACAGGATCATATCAAATTAAAGTTTCTGCACAGAAAAGGAGATACCGACACGCTGAGGAGACAACTATATAGAACGCGAAAACATTTTTTCCAGTTGTTCCTCAGACAGAGGAGTAATATTTAGAATAAACAACTCAAAAAAAATCAGACCCTCCAAATGTAAAGACTCAATCCAAAATGAGCACTTGAAATAGACACTTCCCAGATTAAAAAGTACAAATAACCAATAAATACATGAAAAATGCTTAATATTATAGGTCATTCAAAAATACATATTAAAACAACACTGAGATTCCATTTCACATGGCTACCCCCAGAAATCAACTAACAACAAATGTTGGAGAAACTGCAGGGGTAACTGTTGGTAGGAGTGTAAATTGCTACAACTTTCAAAGGTGGTATGGAGATTTTTTAAAAAACTAAAACTATGAGAATTAAGTTGTGTCATATACTGGTACAAATTCTCATTATTGAATGCAATCATGATGTATATATGTAATGTACCAATAAATATTTCAATTTAAAATTAATAAAACAACTAAAACTAAGGTTTATATTGGACCCAGTTTTCCCCCTTCTTGAGTCCTTCCTGAAAGAATTAAAGCTATCACAGCATAGTGATGCATGCACACCCATGTTTATAGCAGTACAATTTATGATAACTAAATATTAGAAACAGCCCACACATCCATTATCAGATGAATGGATAAAAAAGTGGTATTTGTATATAATGGAATACTGGTTTGAGATAAAGATGGATAAATTGGAGGCATTTTAAAATAAATAAGAGTGTAATCAGAAGGGTAATAAATCAGAAACATACACTGAAATGTCACATTGTTTCTCTTTTGTGAGAAACCTCAAGTACAAATAAGAAGCAAAGTGGAAGACAGATATTAGAAAGTAGGAAAAATTTATTCAGATGGGAAATGAAACCGGAGATGGGGGAAGAAGTGGACAAATGGAAAAGGTATTTAAGGAAAGAAGAATGGAAGGAAAACACAGAAATAGAGATTTTGCAAATGGGGAGGGGAAGAAAGTTTGGAGGGAAAAGAGGGAAGTGGACAAAAATGAACACACATTATGTACATGTACAAATCCTCCCTGGTGTGACAATTACATACGGCAAACATTTACTAATAAAAATTAAATTCAAAAAATTCTACAAAACAATCATAGGCTCTGTTTTTAATTGTTGATATTTTGCACTTTATATATGCAGTTTTTCTGATTATTTTATTTTATTTTCTATTTTTCCATAAATTACAGAAAACAATTCAGACTTGTCTCATTCATTATTCATTGCCACCATGGGTGATTTGTTTTGAAAGATTGTTCTCGCTCCTTTATCTGACTCAGTTTTAAATTCTCTCATTGTATTATATATTCTTAAATATCTTTTCTGAAGAACGTTTGAACATTTTACTGATCTGATATTTTATAATTACTTAATAAAATAAAATTTTAATTTTAAAATAATGTTAAAAAAATTCTACATTATATAAGTGTTATGCAACATATGGTCACTGGCATTATGTAACACATGTCCACTACCAGTATATTGATTGTAGTAACTATGTAACAGATATCAGATGTGTGTATGATAATGCTATATGCAGGTATCATTGTCACATCCATATGAAGACACTAAATTAATTGCACAGAGATTAACATACTTGCAATGGTCACACTGTTTGCAAGTCGCTGAGCAGATGCATTAAAAAGACAACCTGTCCCTCTCTGAAGTGCTTCACCAGAGCCCGCTCCTTGAGAAAACGCCAGTGTCTACAGTCCTCACCCTTTGAGACCTGAGGAGTCTGCCCAGAGGGAGCTGAGGTGTTCTCGGCTCTGCTCATCTGCCTTGGCACACTGTCAAGGCCCTAGAGGCACAGTCCTAAGTCCACCTTTGTCTTCTTACTGTGAACCAATAAAGCTAATGTTTGAGATTCTTTCCTCAACCTTTAACCTGGAAGAGTCAAACTGTTCTGTGACATCATGTTGAGAAGTAGAACAGAAGAGACATGGGCGAAGAAAAAGCATTTCCTCTCCCCCCAAGTTCTGTAGCTCGTCTTTTCTTCTCTCGGTTGGAATATGTGACCCTGTTTGGAATCCAGTTCTTCCTGAAGCAATCTGTTTTTTATCCCCAAAGCCCCAGCAGCTCTCTATAGTATTAATGGAGCAGCAAATTTAGTAGCCAATCTGGAGATGTGTTTAATATCCAAAAAGCTTTTTGACTTTTTAGTGATTTAAGAGATGGAAAATATCCAACTTGGGCTGCAAGGAGTCGAATTAACTTTCATTGGTCTGCTCGGTGTGCTACAAGTGGTGTGCGCGGCTGGGTGAGGAAAGGCTTTTCAGCTCCACGCGCAGGACATCCATTCTCTGGCTCCACCTCATTTGCACCGGTGATAATTTTGAAATTTAGTACCACACTTGGCACAAGCCCATCGGCCCATACTCAGCATCTGAATCCTCTCCCATAACAGAATTTCAAGTGCACTCATCTCTGCTCTACTTTTTTCCTGTTTCCAAGATCATTTTTAATTTATTTTATTGGTATATTTTATATACATATCATGATCACACCTGGCACTGAGAATTTGTACCAGTATATGACACAGCTTAATACTCATTTTTTCACATTCCTCTGCCCACCCTACAATCCCCCCATCCCTTATCTGCATAAGCTTTGCTTCCTTTTTTTAACCATCAATTTTTTTTTCCTTTCTTTACTTACCCTTACCTCTTCCTTTTCACTTTGATTTACGAAGTTACTATTACCATGCTACCACTTTAGTACTTCCTTCTTTGTCTCTTCTTCCTGGTGTTATAGTTGGGCAAATAGGTTCCTACAGCAAAGTAATAACATAGTAGGTTTATCGCCTGGCTCATGAAACTTAGATTTTTTCTCTTTGTTGTTTCTGGTACTATCCAGAAAGCACCATCCTATGCCAACATAATGTGAGTCACATCTCGGGTTTTCAGTGACAAAATTAAAATATAAAAATAATCTGCTGAAATTAGTTTTCACATTTTAATTGGTAGCTATACCTGTCAAAATACTGCCATATCAACTTACAATTAATATTGGACTTAGTAATATGGCAATTTCCATCTTCTTCTGTCATCTTGGAGATCTGGTGTGGATTTCACATACCAATGCACACACCCGTTCACGTCAGCCATATATCAAATGTGAGTGGCTTGTGGGCTGGTGGCTACCGCCTCAGAAGGGCAGACACAGTCTGGCTTAGGGACATGGCTGAGGCCCTTCTTTCTACAGATGTGCAGGTTACATCCGGACTGCAGTTGATGCACCAAGCAGAAACGCAACTGCTGACTACACCACACTGGCAATGCAAAATTTCCACTACCTCAACCATTCCTGGCTGACCTTCTGAGCCCTTAAACTTCTGAAAGTCCTTCACCAGTACAGCTCTCAAATCTGTAGCCTAAAATAATCAAGCTTAAAAGACAGAAACTTTATATCTCCTTCCAAGAGAAGGTTATAAGCCAGCCAGCTACACGGCGGAGGGAAGCACATGGAACAGGGCTAAGATTGCACAAGTCATTTCAGCCTGGAGTTTATCCTTGAAGTCATCTGACTCTCAGAAGTCCCCGGAACTCTGTTTACTCCTCCAGCGGCAAGTTAAGTGAAGTTTCTCCCCCTAGAATCTGCTGTGCTGGCTCAGCCTCTTGTGCTGCTTCTCAAATAACTGCCACAGCCTGGGAGTATTCAGATGGCCTCCCGGCTACCGTATTCAAGGCAGGGAGAGTAGTGAAGCTTACTCTTCAATCACTGTCCTCTGCAGAACATCGACAAATGTTATGAGTCGAAAAGGTGGAAATTTTATTTCAGGCTTTTCTTTTTGAACCCTTCATGAGATGGTGAAAGCTTCACATGTGTGCATATATATCTGAGCATGTTTACCCACATCCATGTTTTGGTTTCCGTGGTACCATTCTCCACGGAGCTCAGAGATGAGCTGCTTCTGCTTGTCATCTACGCAGGCAACCGGTATTGCAGAAATTACATTTTCTTACAAGATTTAACGTAGGACACACTGATATGTAGAGTGCTTATGGAATTATCTACTTACTACAAGTGACTTTTTGTATAATTTGAGGCAATTTGTGTTGTTCTGCTTCATGGCATTGTGATTTCACACAGAGTTCAAGTCCAGGATGAGAAGCACACTAGGACTTGGGAATGCTGCTCATTGAGAGGCCTGGGACTTTAACCATTGTACTGTACCCTCCAATGGCTGGTGGCAGGCCTGTGATGTGCATGCTATTGTGTCTTTCTTTTAAGACAAAAGATGTTAATGTGTGAATCTTTTTATCTCAAACCTCACTGTTCAAGTTTAATTGCAGTGCCAGCTATTCACTCTAAATGAATGGGTTTGAGGTTGTAGTTTAAAAAAAATAACTCATGTCTCCATTATTTTTCATTTTTCTGCTAAGAAGCTTAATTTTACCAACCACATCAAGTCTCCTCTGCTATAAAACTAGTGTCGTATCTTTCCAATGAGCAAAAGAGTATAGGATTTGTGGAAGCTCTTCTTCGTCTTAGAAATTGTTAAATTTGAACTGCTGTATATGAATGGAATGGCTGGAAATATATCTATGAGCAAATGAGACATTCTTTTGTGACTTATTCAGAGTGAGAGATGGAACTGAAGCTCAGCGCTCAAACTCTTACATCAGAGGAGAAGCACTTTTCTAGTGATGTGAGTTAACAGTTAGCTGACGGCTGGTAAGTAGCTCAGAACAGGTATTTTAAGTATTTCTGAAAGACCCTGAAGATCTTTATCCCAAAGCATTATGTATGAACATAACTATATATGTGTGTGTGTATATGTATACATAAATATATACATATACACATATATATGTGTGTATGTGTGTGTGTGTATGTGTGTGTGTGTGTGTATACACACACACACTTATATGAGTGTGGATTCTTCTGACTATGCCTTATCTTAGTTGATTTTCTGCTGCTATAACAAAATACTAGAGACTGGGCAAATTACCGACAGTCAGCATCTATCTGATCTTGGTCTGGAGGCTGGGAGATTCGTGGACATTATACTTAGGACCCAGTGAGGGTTTTTGTGCTGGGTCATAAGGAGAGAGTATATCACCCCCTTCACGGAACTGGGCAACTACAGTGTAACCATTACTGGGCAACTGTGTTAATTGGGTAACTGTGCTTTCTGTACAATGTACTTGAGAAGCCATGATACCTCTGTAATCTATCACCAGGGGACTCAAGACTCTTTGCTTCTTCTCCCCTACATAGCCACATCTCTGCTTTGCATAAATCTTGCTCACTTGGTCCCAGGGACACTGTGATGAAAATGTTCCTCACAGAGGTAAAAGGGTATGGAAAGAGGAATGAATTTCCATCAGTACTCTCTCGAGATGAACAGGAGTCACTCACTGGCTGCTGGCATTAAAGCCGCCTTTCGCTCCTCTCTTTGTGTAAAGAACGTTCCATCCTGAGTCCTCACAGTTTCTTGCTTCAGGAACACAGCTGAAGGGCTGAGAAGCAGGAAGGCAGAGTGGGTGGGAGACCAGTGCATGCACAAGACAAGTCTAGTTCTAAGAGGACGCCATTTCCACAGCTTGGCCCCCCTCCACTCATGCGGGTTAATGCCATGAAGCCCCATTTCTAATTCTGAGATGATGACGAATGAATGTGCACGTGGGTTCTAGAGGCACGTTCAAACCCCAGCACGCGTATGCTCCTGTGCAAACAACTGTGACATAAGATCCCACTGTGGCCAGAGTCCTACAGGATACCATGAGCTTCGCTCAGCCAGCCGTCCATGCTCTCACCACATGCTGCTTTTATGACCAGTATTTACAGAAGCTTTGGACCAATGGTTAGGGCTTTATTTTAACTTATAAAAGCTATGGAAAATGGGATATTATAGCCAAGGAAAACAAACCAAAGTATAATGATAAAATTATTAATACCATGGATTTTTATGTACTTTAAGTATATAGTAAAAAGCATTCAAAGATTTCACAATAGCTAAATAGAAATGGAACCTGCTCTTTAAAGAGGATATATATTTAATTACTCAAAAATATTGATTAGGTTCATATAAGCTTTTATGCAGTGGCTGGTATTACAAGGCAATGGGAACATGTTCTTCATGAGTAATAAGGAGTTAACTAGAGAAAAAAAAGTATTAGGAAAATGAGGGATAAGATATTTAATTCCAGTTCTGTTTAACACCTGCACTGGGATCACTGTTATACCATGTGCACAGGGTCCCCTGCCCTTCTTGGTAGGGCAGAATCCAGAGCCGTGGCATAGAAAATGGGATGAGGAAGGAGCCACAGCTCCACGCCCCCAATCACAAGCCCACGCTCATGGAAGGAACAGGTATTCCTGTCTTCTGTGTGAGCAGAGTGCTCCTGAGTTGGGTGTGAGGACAAACTTCTGAGTCTCACTGGTTTTAAACTTTCTCATGCTATATGCAAGAAAAGATACCCCCAAACTCACGTACATACATGCACACACACATACACACACACACACACACACACAGACACACACACACACACACACATGCACAATTAAACACTGTTAGTAATCTACTGGTATTCCTGCTTTATTTTCACATCCCTTCCTATACATCTTTTTTTTGCTTGATTCTTTTCTCTTTCTTTCCTTCCTTCCTCCCTGTTCTTCCTTCCTTCCTCCCTCTTCTCCCTCCCTCCCCCCCTCATCTCTCTCCTCTAGCTTTGCTCACACAAGAGATCTCTTTTACCTTCACCATGAACCTTAGCTGGTCCTGCAATTCCATTTGAACAATAACATGCAGTTTCCAAGGTGGGACTTTTTCAATTTACACTTTCCATAGTTCTGCTCTCGGAGCCCAGCCTTGGGGCTGTGTGGAGCTGAAGCCACACAGAAAGGCCATGAGGAGATTCAAGGTGTTCTGGCTGGCGGCCCGGCTCAGCTTCACCCTCCAGCTGGCACCAGCTGCCAGAGATGTAATTAAGTTATTTTGGACATTATGCCTCACTGTGCCTTCTGAAGACTGCAGCCCCCGTCCCTACCAAAGAAAACCGAAGAACAGCCCAGCTCAGTCCAGTCCTAACCATTCAGAGAAGAGTGAGAGGTTACAAATGGCATTACTGGATGCCACTGAGTTTTCCCGGCGGTTTTTCATACAGCCATAACCTGAACCTGAGACACGCTCAGTATTTGGAAAATGCAGAGTAAATGCAGGACCCATGACAAGGGCCAAGTGGAAAGGAAGGGTTTATAGCATCTGCGGGTCTCTAATCCACAAGAAAGTTGTTTTAGAAAAGTTCCTGCTGACGCTCAGCATTGGTTTTTGGCCGCTCAGAGGGCATCATGGTGGTCACTGGGGCACAGCAGACTCAGTGTAGAGAGCTGTGCAAGGCAATGTCACACACACCTCTCTGTGTGCCTTCCTTCCCAGTGTCTCCTGAGCCCTCTCCAGCTCCCAATGGTCAGGACTAAGAAAGGAACTGTTTTCAGGAACTGGGTTATGTCTATGACTTCATTCCCAGGATTCAAGAGCAAAGACTCTGGTAGCGCAGGCAGCCAGTCACTTACCATAAGACTGCAGAGAGTACCAGTCCCTATCAGAGGACCGTTCAATGGATACAATGTGCCAACGAGAGTCACAGGTTCACACCTTTCATTAGAGAGTATTTTTGTCTTAAATTTTAATAGGTTTCGGGCCTTCTCTCTGTCCAGTCGCTAGTGTCTTTGGGTCTCACTATCACAGAAATACTGACCATTCGTAAAGGTTTAGTTAGGATATGTTAACACAATTTATCTCATATCTAACCAGACCTGTATAACGTTCAAAGTACCTCACATACACCATCTCCTTTGCATGAGTTTCATCATGAGTCAAATTTTGACTTTGGGAAGGCTAGATCTTTGACGGTCTTTCTCCCAAGGAGGGTAAGTGTGCACAGGGTGCTGACCTGGCAGACGCCGGACACTTCCCTGACACGCTTTTTCTGTCCGTTCTTTGTTCTCAACTTTTGTAAAGAGAGGAAATACACAGATGTGTTTATTCTGAGGCTTACACTAACTACTCTCTTTCAAACAGTCATTTTGAAAAAGCAACAGCATCCTAGAAGATTATGAGTCTAGAAATTCTGGAGCCATTGCTTTATCTCTCTGAAATCATAATGGTGTAGAGCAGAATTTGGGGTCAAGTAGGTTCAGGAAAGTGACTTGATTAGGTGTCAACAAACTATGAGAATATGTTGTTCTATTTGTGATACCAAAAGTGAAAACGACATCATTGAGACCTCATCCCTATTGGAAAAGTACTGTCTTCATTGGGAAATTAAATCACCGAGAATACAAGTACCATGGTTAACTGTATAATGTGAATTTGCTCACTCCTCACCATAACATCTTGTGCTTATAACCCCTTCCATCAAGAATTTCCATCCACTCACACATCCTTTTCTACCCATATCACTTTCTACTCTTGCTCCCTAGACAGTGATTTCGATGAGATAAAACTGAGAATAAATTACAGAACAAATTACAGACTGAAGCCCTGGAGTGGAACCTCCTCCCATCACAGTGGGGTTGTTCTGAGATAGGGCCCTGACTTCACATCCGAGATCTGACACTTTGTACACAGGGTAAGCCATCTAACTTCTCACTTTCTCCCTTTATAAAGTGAGTTAATGGTAGTATTCAACATATGGAGTAAAGAGATGATCTGAGTAATGTTCTTGGTACATTAGTATGCAAAGAGTGATTACTAGGGCTATGCACTTTCCAGTCCCCTCCTGTTCCTGTCAGGCAGAAGCTGGCTTTCTTCTAATATATTTTTCCTGCTCTTATCCTCCATTACTCCTAGAATTTATTATTTAATTCTAGAGAACACAAACTCTGTGTTTTGGATAGCTAGCAGGTTTGGAGTTATAATATCTCCTGACATTATTTGGATTATTTGGAGTCTTATATCATATACTCTACATCACTTGGAGGTTCTCCACCAAAATAACTAGATGACAATAAGAGTTTGATTTTGTTTCATCAATTCTGGCATTTTGTTTCCTAGGTTCTGGGTTTTGTTTCATAGACTCTAGACTGTGGCTTATTTCTAAAAACATTTAAAAATATCTACATTCAAAATTTTTAAAAGCAGTTATTATCCACCTTACATTCCACAAGGATTGCTTGGCAAATGGCCTGCTCCAGACTACTGTGTGCAGGGCACAGAACACAGTTTGGCTATACAAAGCTGGAAGTCTTAAATGAGGGAGGCACGATTGCTTTTATGCATTAACTAGAGTGTGCTAGGAAACACCTAGGTAATGGGCAAAGTACTAGTTATAAGTATTTCCAAAAAATACTTATATTTGAATTATTAGGCTGAGTAAAGATAATTCACCCTCACCAAGGTCAGTGGGTATTATCCAGTCCACTGAGAAAGGGGGCAGAAGAAAGCAGCAAAAGGGTAGTTTTATTCCGCTCAGCTGAGACTTGCATCTTCTGCCCTCAGACCTCAGTACTCTTGAGAATAGGACACGAATGGCACAACCCCTTTCTCTGGTTCTTTGGCTTTCAGATGGCTCATCGTAGGACTCCTCCACCTCCATAACTGCATAAGCCAGTTTTCATGCACATTAGAATCCTGCATAGCATGAAGAGGAAATGTGTCTTGAGGGGGAATGGACAGAGCCGGAGAAGACTTGTGAGAAGTTGCTGCCCTTGAAGAAAGGATAGGTTCTTGTTAAGGGGTAGAGAGGAAGAGGAGAGAAATCCATGAAGTGAAAACTTTCGTTTTAAAAGAAGATTTGAATGTGTTCGATCCGTGTGGAAAGTATACTGACCAGCCTATATTTTACCCACCCATCAAAAATTCTCTTGTGTTCCAAAGAATCATTGCATTCTCTTCCAAACTTAATTTCCAAACTGGTAGAAGTAAATCTAATCAGTGACATGGAAGGTATTTTAGAAGTAAGACCATTCAGAAAAAGGGCCTGGACAGCAAACAGTGGAGAAGGCCCAGATAGAACTGAGAGGCCTACCAGAGGGGATCACTTCCTGTGTGGACATTTCTGCCAAAGGAAGGGAGTCCTAGACGTGAATCAGTATTGTCTTATGTGTGTGCATGACACAAGCATTAGAAAAGTGCATTCTTTCCCTGCACTGTGCACCCTCTGGCTTTCATCTCCTCTCATGTGGCGGTCCTGCACCATTGGTGATTGTTTTGCACTGTATTCTGGGTGAAAGAAATGAAGGTGAAATTAAAATTAATTTAAATCATGAGTTTGGTGAATAGGCTAATAAAGAATACGTTTAAAAATAAGTTCCCATGTCTTAGCAAAGCCAAACTAGTTTTGGAGGAGAGCGGGTCATATTTTTCCTGTTCCAAGAGGATCCTAAAGTGCCAGCCCAAAAAACCTGCATGACTGTGCACCATTCTTTATTTCACCCAAAGCAGAGCAAAGACTTCGTAACCAAAATAAGTCAACCTCAGCCAAAGAATTAAGCAGCTGACGTGATAATAGAAAACAAAATATTTTAAAGCTAGGAAGAAAATAGCCCTTTGACAAAAGAAAAATTAATTTAAATTTATTTTTAAGTCATTTTTGGTTTTTGTCAAGAGGCTGTGGATAAGAGTAGATTGAGTGTTGAGAAAAAGCAAGGGCTTCTTGGAGCCACAGACTCTACAGATTTTCCTCAATACTATTTTGGACTTTATTCCCCCATAAGCTTTCAAATTTCAATCACTACCCCACTGAGTCTGGGGAGAAATTGATAAAGAAAATAATATAGCAGACAATCACAAGTGAATTGAATTTGAGCACAATTGAGATGAACTGCAGTGTTTAAAAATAGAATCATTTCAGAAATAGGCTTAAGGGAGAGCTTTTTTCTCTTATGTGTAGCTTAAATGTTGGAGACCAGAAATAAGAGAAGGCGTGAGCAGGGTGGGCAGGTGGGGGCAGGGACCGGGCTGGGATGGGGTTAGACACTGACATGGCTTAATGTTTATTTAATTCTTCTCAGCTTTTTCATTTTTTGGACATTTCTTCAAACTACCTGAACTGCATTAAAAAGAAAAATTGTTAAAATAAAATGATGTCTCCTATAATCACAGGTGAATTGAATTTTTCCACATGAGCTGTGGTGCGTGAAAGCCTTTTCAAGACTCTTGCACGCACGCACGCATGTGCGCTCACACACACACACACACACATGCGTGTGCACAATCTTTGAAGTTTTAAAGCAGAAAAAACAGGAGTCAAAAATTCATAGAATCTTAGAACTAACCTATTTCCCAAATTTGGCTGGATTATCAAGATCTCAAGAGAATTTAAAAATATTATTTTCTGATCCTTTTCAGGATATATAGACTTAGACGTCATGAGGCTGAGACTCTGAGATGTATAGTTTAAAAGCTCTCCAGAAGAAGTTGGCCCGGCACTTGGCCTTACTGATCTAAGTCACCTCTCCCAATTCACATAAAGAGGAACCAAATCACAGACAGGAGAATTCACACAGACATTAACCAGCAACTCCGAGAACGAAGAGAACTAACCTACAGTCCGAGAACAGTGCTCCTGGGTGTGCGACACTGAACGTTCCACTATTCCAAACTGAAAGGAAGAAAAGACTGCGAATGGGCCCAGGACAAGGTGAATTGAAATAAAATCTTCTCAGCAAAGTGCCAGTGTCCCTAGCTGACTAGAGGCCCGGCTCCGGTCAGAGACTGCCAGTTCCAGGTGGGAAGCCTGGTGCCCGCCTTGGCTGACTGCAGCAGGGAGCCCTGCAGGGCTCTAGTGAGCTCCTGCAGCCAGGCCTTTTTGGCTTCCATCTCTGCAGGGCTGGCTCATTGGACAGTGAACCTGTGACTACTGGACTGTGTAGTTTACCGGGCACGGTCCTGAAAGGAGGTCAAACAGGCAATATGAAGACCAGGACTAAGACGTCACCCAGAAGGCGCTGCCAGATTATGGCAGAAAAAAATGGTCCTCTCCCACCTGTAAATATCTAGAGAACAAGCCAAATCAACATTTCCTGTAAGCAGCTTTCTTATTTAGGAGTCAACTCATGCCAGGAACAGATTTTAAGAATCTGAGGTGACCTTAAAATTCACTTAGCCCAACTGTTCATCAAGACAAGAATCCTGCCCACAGCACCCACGTGACATGGCAGCATACGAGGCAAGGAGCTCACACTTTCATTAAGGTACAATCCGCTTTCTTTGCTCTTCTTTCATTGTTAGAGAAAACATTCTCCTCTTATTAAAAAAGCACATTTCCTTCTGGGGTTTGCAAACCGTATGTTCCAGCCTGGGGCCTCTTCTTTCCTTTCTTTTTAAAGTTAATTATTTTCTTGTATCACACAGCAGCTCCTAAAACATTTGCAGAAGCACCCAGATGAGCCTCACACACCCTATCCTGGTGCAGTCAGGGTACAACACCTCTCGGACCCCAGGCCTGATCTGCTGGGGAGGAGCCAGCAGCATCCCAATGCACTGCGCTACCCCTGGTTCCCAGCAGTGTCTGACACAGAACAGGTACTTGATAGTTTTATGGTGATGGAATCAAGGTTCATCTTATTCTTAGCCTATTTCTTCTTTCAGATAAATACTTCAAGTTTTTTTGACACGGCTGTTTTGTTCATCATAATACAATAATATCCATCATACAGTAATTGAGTCATTAACATGGTTGAGTTAATTTAATTTGATAAGATTTCCAGATCCTTCATAAATCTTAGCATTGTCTTCTCCTGGACAAAATGTATCTTCAACAGCTTATTTTAAAAAATTGGTACCATCCCAAATGTGTTCCTGGCATACAGTGGGATTGCTGCTTTCTTTAGACTGGACGTGTGCAGGTCCAATTATACTTGGTTTTCCAAACAGTTCCCTGTGCCTTTGCTTCAGTCTGACTGCATCATCATTTAAATCTGAAAGCCCTTTTTACATGTGTATTTGAAGCGATGTTTCCTTAATCTTGACAGACAATTACTAGTTACAACTAAAATACAGACCTACTCGTAAAAATTTAATAGAGCAAGATCACTAACTGCTCAAATTCAAATCTCGGTGTCCCATCACTGTGTGGACCTTGAGGGGACGCTTGTTCTCTGAACATCAGTCCCCTTATCAGTGGGCAGGTCACAACTGCAGCACAGGTCTCAGCGCTTCTTTGAACATAATAAGTGAGCTATGTATTAAAGCAGTTTCTTCTGTGTTTAGTAAATAGACGACGCTAAACAAGTGTTTAGAATTTTTTGTATGTTTGGTCCATTATTATAACTTGGCAAGATTATTTGAGTTCTCTCTGTCAAACAGCTTCTTAAAACGACCCTCATAAATTTGGACCAAAATGAAAATGCAGTTCGTCTGCTCCAATGTTTTCAGACATGGCATTGATTAAAGAGACAGTGTAAAGATAGAGGCTCTGATCCAAGTTGTCTTAGACATGTTGACTCACATCTTAATGTATTTACTCAGTCACTTATATAATGAATCTACACATAGCTTTGTTCCTTCTCCCCTAAAAATTGCTTCTCAGTAGCTCATCTAATGTGCCAATTTGCCACTGCCCTGAGATTCAGACTTGTCCTGCTACCTCGCCTGGTGGCCACGAAGGGGAGCATTATACCAGCACCCCACACTCGAGAGGCAAGTAGCACAGTATAAACACGAAGGGCTGCAGAGGACAAGCAGTCGGAGCCCCCGAGGTGGCCGGGAAGGCTGCACAGAAGGACAGCCCTTTCTGCTCAGTGCGCAAAGATGAAGCAGGCTTTCCACAGGCCCAGAGATACTTCTGATGTTGTCAGTGATGAAACCACACTTCATCCTGCATACCTTCTGCTGCTTCCACTGATTCAGAAAAGTGACGAATTCAGAGCCAGAAGTTAACCCTGCCCCTGGGCCTGGGCCTGCAGTGAGCGGGCCCCTCTTTCCCTGGGACACCCCAAGGGGTGCAGCCTGGCAGAGGCCAGCAGAGAAACAGGGTGAAGCTAATTAATTTTATGTGCCAGTTTTATAACAAGATTATTTTCTAAAATGCACATGAAACTGTAAAGACATTTCTCAAAGCAGAATTGCATTTTTCATTGATGCTGGTTTTATTATTATTTTATAATCCATTTTACTGTATGATAATAAAACAAATTATTTAAGCAAAGGGCTAAAGTCACTCCTCAGGTGAGGAAGCCTAAGAATCTTGCCTTTAAAAAAGGAAAAGAAATAAATTACGAACTGAATTGAACTGGTGGGTTTTAAACACTGGATGTCATGGAAACTTGTTAAATCACTCTATCTTTTAGATACAGCATGAAATAATTATCCAGTTAACTAATGTTGCAGCAATGACTGCAACACTGCAAAAGCGTCCAGATGACACACATCAGGTCAGAGCTATCTGCAGTTTTCCAGCCAGGAAACAACTGAAAGTTGGTTCCCTGATGCTAGCTTCCATGCTGGACCTTGAATTTCTCTAAAGATGAGACACTGAAGCAAGACAGAAAGTGTAAGATTTGGAGAATGAGAGCTTGACGTTCAGGAATCGGTTTTCCGGAAGGAGAGAAGCTCATGGTGAAAGTCGCCGAGTTAGAGCCCACAGGAAGCATGAGCCTTTCTACACGGTGAACAAGTCTCAATACATCTCAATGACCAGAGGGGCAAGAAAAGAAGCCACAGTGGTTTCCAAACAGTGCTACATTGGAGTCACTGTAATATGTCATGCTTGAAGCATTTCCACCTATGGCCTGGGCTGCATGTACTGTGTGCAGAAAGGATTCAATGTTTTCTACCAAGAACAGACCTGTGTGTATGTGTGTGTGCATGTGTATGGGGAGTAGCAAATATTTTGATTTGTTTTTAAAGGCCATGGTATAATCACAGAAATATTTCAACAGATAAAATCAGTCCTAATATTATTAAAAATGACATTAATTCCATTTCTTTCTTCAGTTATAATTATACAAAACAAGTTATTTTATATGACATTATTACCTACAACTTTCTATAGCTTAAGAAGTAAGACGTATATCACTCATTTTTTCTTTCTAAGATTGTAACAAAGGCATAAAGAACCTCATCAAAAACTGAGGAAAGTGAAAGAAAGATGCATTTCCACACGGAGATTTTATTCCTGAGGCATGAGACTGTGAAGAGGCTGGGAAGCGGGGGAAAGGCAGAGAGCACGGGGCTAAAATCGAGTCCCTCAGCATGAGTAGGCTTCATCAAGACAGACGCACTGGTGACCAAGATCATTCTAAAAAGCTGAGGTCGGGGCCAGAAAGGTCCCCAGCATAGGACCCAGTTCAGAACAAGGCCCAGATGTCGGGATGAGGTCACTTGCAGATGAGGTCGGAGCTAGCAGCTACAAAGTCTCACCAAGTCTTTCTCAGCTCAGAGGTGAAGCTATTTCTCAACTGCTGCCAGGCAGAGTGGCACAGCTGGTATCTGTGTATGATCCCTTCTCAGGAGCCAGAGAGACCCCAAAGTTCTTGTGATGGAAAAATTAGTTGACAGCCTTCATCTTCCACGGTGTTGAGGGAGAAGGAGAATGAGATTACAAACTCACTACCCTCTAACATGTGTGAGGAGCACTGAAAACAATGAAATTAAGTGTTGTTTGATTTCCCTCGGAACAGCACAAAAGGAGCAATTGTCAATGTAAAAAGACAAAGAAATCTAATTCCACTATCTAATTTTCCAGTTGGAGACAATAATTCTCTTTTTCCCCTTACATTGTTGGGATAACAATTATTCTAATTTAATACTACTCCACACTCAAACAAGGGAAAGGTAAAGCAGAGAACACAAATCAAGAAGTAAGCCATGAGAGGAAGGACAGTGGAAAAAGTGTTAGAGATGCAATCATAAACCACAATGTAGAGAAGCCCTCCCTGAAGGGACAGAATTGTAATTTCCAGAAGGTGGTAAACCAGCACTCTTCTATCCCAGAGTAATGTGTTAAATTCTAAACTCTAGATGGAGGAAAATGAGAATATGTGTCGAGTCCTGTACTGAAATATTTAAAGGTCTAGCAATATAAAGGGCACACTTGAAAGCTAAGAGGACATTTAGCTAGGAAAAAAAGTCGAGAATTATTAGAGTTCAGTTAAAATATTTGAAGTCATCTTGTGGGGGAGAGAGCAAACATTTTACATGACCCTGAGAATCCAGTGGAGTTGGCAGAGACAGGACTTGCGGGATGTAAGTTCTCGCAGAAGAGCTCATTCGGCCATCACGGAGACTGAACACCCACCTGGGGAGTTTGCGGTCCGGGATGGGCTCGGCGTCAGCGCTGCTCCTCTACACCACTGCTGTCGTGCATGTCCCCCAGTGCCCGCTCCTCGGGGTCACGAGAAGGACAGGTCTTCTCATACAACTTCTTCTCCATCGTTTATTTCATTGTTTTATTTCCAGCTGCCATTCTCATCACAGGCTCCGAGGCCGTGCCGTCTTCCCGCGCCCCCCTGCTCCCTTGAGGAGCGTGTTCCGGTTGTGGGGACTGCATTCTGCCAGCCTACGTTATCCTGGCTGTTTACACCGCATGAGGCTCTCCTCTTTAATACCTATCCTAATTTGTTGCAATATAAGCAACCAATAATGTGTTTACTGGTACCAGAAAATATTATGTACATGCCAAGGTAATAGATCCTTGGAAACAACCCACTCTATTTACAGGAGAACAAGAAAGGATTAAAACTAATTAAAATTCGCTTCAATTATTCATGTTCCTTCTGCATGTTTGGCCCTTTATGCTGGCAGTTGCAGGAAATTGGCTTCGATCAACCTACCCTTACTTCCCTGTGTTTTGTAAGCTTTTTCAGCTTCCATACTTTTCAGTGCCCTCGAGAGCCAAAGGACACCCTGAGTAGGTCTGCGAGTGGCGGGCGAGTGCGGGGGATCAATCCTGGAGAGCTGGGGTGAAGAGCTGAGAATCCGCCCGGACCCTTCTTCATGACATAACTTCTAAAGAAACCCCTGAAAATTCTATCATGGATAGTCCTGCTCAATTTAGAGACTATCACCTATTTATATTCTTTTCTTTTGTTTGTCTGCTTGCTGATTAAGAGTATTTATTCTTGTTGCTTTCATCGCTGACCTTGGGAGTGTATTGCAAATATTATTTCTCTGTTCTGCTTCTGTTCTCGTGTCCACTTTTGCTTCCATATGTATCCACCTACTCCCTCCCTCTCCCTCTTCCCTCTCCAACCCTCTCTAGTCCCTGACCTCACTTCTTTTAGGGTCTTTGTGTCTCAGGAGAGTATTTCTTTTGCATCCATGTATCTCGTGTTTCCGCCACTGTCACCTTGGGGCGTGCAGAATCTCTTTGCAGCTAGTCGGTATCCGTAGAGCACCAACAGCAAGCCAGCTCTTTCAAAGGAGTAAAAGAGTCAATCATTGCTCGGCCCAGAGGTCTTTGACATCCCAGGCTGAGTCTGTCACCTCTGTCTCCCAAGAGTTAATCGAAGTCTAAACAAGGTGGCTAAGATGCGCTCTCTTGCTCTCTCTCTCTCTCTCATTTGTTTTTCCTCGTTCATGATAGGCCATTACTCATCAGTTTCTCACATCTCCTAGGAGTTTTAACATCCCTCTTAGGTTCGGCTCTTTTTCCTCTGCCATTCTTTTCTGTATCAAGGTGCTCATTTATTTATTCACAGATTCTTTTCCTCCCATTTGGCAAATACTTCAGGAAACACACCGTGTTCCAGGAACTGAATTACTTCCAGCACTGTGGAGAGACATTCACAAGACAAGAGTCTAAAGGAGGCAGATAATTCACAACATACTTAGGGAGAGACACTTTTAACTTCATGTCCATGATGAAAACCACACAGTAGAAAAGAGAATAAAAGAAGGAACAAAATCCTAAAGACAGCTTGTGGCCAACAGAAGTCTGTCTCTGAGCCTCGGCTTGTTGTGTCCACAGAAGCTGCCTCAGTCTCCCCTGTCCTCGGCGGCACCCTCAGATAACGAAGCAAAGACTTCTTCTCTTTCCTCCTTGCCTCCCCCTCTCCTCCCCTCCTCCACCTGTTCCCCTCCCCTCCTCTTCTCTTTCGGCTTAGACGCTGCCACAGGCTCCTAGCTCACCTTGGAAAGACCTCCTTTCCAGGCCTCGGAATCTCTCAAGTGGGAGACTGGAATGACACGGTGCTCCGCGTGGCCCTTAGGGCGCTGACATTCCATGCTTCTGGCAGGTGCCTTAACTTACAGCGAACAGCAGGCATGTGTGACTCTCCTGCTATTCAGGCCTTAAGTCGTTTAATTAGGCAGAGAACACTACATACATTTTCCTTAAACTGAACTTTAGCTTTTGCTGTACAGTTTACTGTTTCCTCCATACAATTTCCTTATCTATTTTAAAACTGATTCACAAATGGTGGCAAGAATTTGGGGGCTTACGTTGGCTGTTTTGCAATTCAGACAAGTGATTAGAATATTCCCAGCACATACACTTAATCAAAACAAGCCCAATTAAGCTCCCTACTCCAGATCCACCTCATTAGCTTCCTGTTCCTAAAATATAACAGATGTCATTGCGCGGGCCCGGAGGCACAGACACACTTTTCAGCTAAGCTCTTGCAATGCACCCTAAGTCAGAGGAAGATTTAATTATTACTTTCACTGTCATGGCTTCCTGTGGAAGCTCATTTTTCACTTAACAGTGATCCCTTCCTATCTAGTTGCCCATTGCCACCAAAACAATGTGTCTTCTCCCAAAGTACCGCATCCATAAGAAGTGTCATTCCTATCCTCTCTTTTTTTCCCTACTAAATTGATTTTGGTTGCTCCTAGACCTGCCCAGCCCCATACTTCTTATTAAGTGAGTGAAGAGGAGGAAAAGCAGTGTAATGATTTTCTCATCTTTTTGAGTAATACGTGGGCTCATATACTGAATACTCAGAGAAGGCTGAAATCTATATGGTTTCTTTCCTGTGGACAGTGCTATAGTCTAACCTTGAGTTACTCTGAGGTAACTCAGAGGCATTTCCTCTGAGGTATTATCTTTCCTTTAAAAATCATCTGTTCTAAGCTTGGACCCTGATTTTATGTTACCTCATTTCCCCAGCCCCAATCACAGACTGACACACCCGGGATGTTTTTTTCTGGGGTGGGGAGTCTAGAAGATGAAAGGAACATAAATAAAAGAAAGAACTGAAATCAAGTTCTTCTGTAAGTATCAAAATAAACAAAAATGCTTTACATAAAAAGAAGAGTTGATAACTGATACTTATATGCGGAATGGTGTCTTAGTCACTTTCCTGTTGCTGGGACAAAAATACCAGACATTCGCAACTTAAAGGAAGAGCAGTTTATTTTGGTTCTGGTTTCAGTCTATGGTTGGCTGGCTCCGAGGCAGAAGCAAGACGGCTGATGGGGCTGGTGGAAGAAAAGGAGCTCAATCTATGGAGGTTGGAGGTCAGAGGTCGGAGGTCGAGAAGAAGAGAGGAGCTGGGAAGCAGAACACGCCCAGGTCACTCCCAGGGTGACCCCCACTCAGGCCCCGCCTCCCAGCCACATACCCTGGGTCACCGGATGAGTCAGTGGATAAGTCCACTCCCAACACCCAGATGCCTTTCTGAAGCCTCACCAAAGGCTCACCTGAGCCTTGTGGGAACATTCTAAATCAAATATATAATAAATGACTATTGCCTATTGGTCTAAATAGCAAACAAATGCAAATCTCAGCTTTGTAGGACTCCATAAATTTTTCTGGTCAGATTCAACATTAATTCACTAAGACTTACAGTGAGATGCTTTTTATTATCATACATATTCTTAATTATTGCAGAAATATGATATTTTGGAATTCTAACACTCAAAGAAATAGTAAATATTCTAAGTTCTTATACAAACAGCCCTATGTCTTCTGGAACTCAGGGCAGGTCTGTGTCAGACAGAAACTCCTAGTCAAAGTAAATCTCCTTGCTTAGGTGGTTCAGGGTAGAATCTCACCCATAAGTATCTCTCTTTGTGCTCTTTGACTTTGTAGTTTCAGATGAGCAGTTACGTCTAAAGAGATTTTAGATAGTTTTCTTCCTGATGCACTGAATAAGAAACAGGTGCTAACACGTATCCTTCACTTTTCTTCAGTTTCATGGGTGACAGGATTCACCATGACAGGATTCACAATCAGTGAGGAGCAAAATCAGACACATATGTCCACATAGAGGTTCATGCAATGAAATCATCATTGTGATTTTAAAAACCAATGATGAGTCATACACACAAACATGTGCTTTTCTCTTTGTTATAATTTGTGTTGAGGTCCCCAAAACCTCAAGTGGTCATAGGTGGGACTTTTTTGGAGGTGGTTGAATCTAGAGTGTGTGATGCTAGGATTAAGAGTATGTGATTGCTTAATCAGTCTACTGATCGGTTTGATGCCTCCCTAATCCCAGGAGCCTGGATACAATATAAGGGACAGAAAGAGTTTCTCATTGTTGCTTTGTTACCTTCATGACATGAACTGTTTCTCCACAGTGACAACCCTCTACTATGTGCCACTCTGCCTTGGAGCCAGAAACCTCTACAGACTGTGAGCTAGACAGCCTCTCTCCCCTTTAACTTTGGGTGTCAGGTATTTTGTTTCAACAAGAGGAAAAATTACCTAAAATACTCTCCAGTGGAGTCTCTGGATGAGGAGAAAATTCTTCTAAAACTTCCACCATCACTCATAAGTTTCTAGAGTCTCGCTCGAGACATCCAGGTACTAGTCAGCCCAAGTTACCACATCAATCCCCTCCCCAGAGTGGCTTATCGCAAGAAACTCATTCCCCACAGTTCTGGAGGCCGAGCTCAGGATCAAGGTGGTAGCTGATTCAGGTCCTAAGGAGCCGCCCCTCCCGTCTGCAGACAGCTGTCAGGTCACAGTGTTCATAGGACCAGGACTCAGAAAGAACTAGAGTGCTCTCCAGTGGCCCTGCTCACAAGTCCATCAGCCAAGGCCTTGCTTGTGACCTCACTTGGTACCAGTTACCTCCGGGATGGTCGCTCCCCAAATACAGTCTCTTTGGGATCTGAAGCTTCAACACGTGAATATGACAGAGACAGCCTTCGATCTACCACAAACTATTTTAAGAAAAATGACCTATATTTTCAGTCGCATTCCCTGGAAACCAGAGACCTCGGGTTTCAAGAAGAGAGACCCAGGTTTGTTCTCCGTATTTTTCTTGTCTTTACTTGTGTGATTTTTTTCAAATAATTTTTGCAGCTTCTTATATTTAAATTCACCATCAACACGTGAAATATTGTCACTTGAAGCAACCTAAAGAATGTGCTACCAAACCTGGAGACAATTTTCAAGGAAAAAATCCAGTATTTAATTTGAATGGCTACAGTAACTTACAATTTAAGTGGTTACCAAGATTCAGCTCTTACAAATTGTGCTACTGTAAACATGGGTACACATATATCACTGAGTAAAATGTTTTCAATTCTTTCATGTTTATCCTTAGCAGGTAAATAGTTGAGACAGATGGCACTTCAAATTCTAGTTCTTTCAGGAATGCCCACACTAATTTTCACAGCGGTTTTACCAGTCTACCTTCCCACCAACACTGAAGAAGTTCCTCCCCCTCATGTTCCCACCGGCACTTGTTGTTGGATGACTTCGTGATAGCAGCCATTCTTCCTGGAGTGAAACGAAATCTCAGGGTTGTTTTCATCTACATCTCTCAAATGACTCTCAACATCAAATGATGCTGAAATTTTTTTTCATATTTTTTTTTGCTACTTCTTCATCTGAAAAATGTCTGTTCATTTCAGATGCCAATTTCTGAATTGGGTATTCAAATGAGGAGGTATTTTTATAAGTTCTAGATAATATTCCTTTGTCTTAGGAATAGCTATTAACTTCTTCCCCAAATTGTAGATTGTCTTTCTGTTCTGAAGATACGGGGTTTTTTTTAAAATAAAATAGAATATTACTCAGCCATAAAGCATGATAGAGACATTTATATTTAAATGATTGTACCTTGAGGACATAGTCTTAAGTGAAGTAAATAGAACACAGATGTATAAATATCGCATTGTTTCTCTAGTACGCAAAACTGAAGGTGTAAATGAGGCCCAGAAGGTATGATAGATATTGTGAAATAAGAAGAAAATGTTCAAAGGGAAAAGGGAAAGGGGAGATAGGAGAGAGTAAAGAAAGGAAAGAAAAAAATTGATGCATAAAACTGGAAAAAAGCTTATGTATATAGGGGATGGGGTGTTAGGGAGGGCAGGGGAGTGTGGAGAAATGAAAATCCATGTATATCATGTGCAGGTACAAATCCTCAGTGTTGAATGTGACCATATGTACTCCTAAATTCTACTAATAAACTAACAATGGAAAAAAGAACAAAAACAAAACATGGAAATTTGGATTTAGTCACTTAGCTTGACTCCTACTTAAGGGAAAGCATTTAAACAGACTAAAAGCCTGGATACATTTATCAAGTGGCCAGTGGCCTCAGTGTAGCAGACGTAACACATTTCCAGCAGACATGCATCAAGTGACATAATGGGCCACATAAACCTGAAGAGAAGGGCAAAGCTGATGCATTTTCTAAAATTCCTTAAGAGGAGGTCAATGTCTGTCTCATTCTTGAGTACATCACAAGGATGTGCAAAGAGAAAGAGAGAAGGGTAAAGCTGACGTTTTTTCTAAAATTCCTTAAGAGGAGGTCAATGTCTGTCTTATTCTTGAGTGTATCACCAGGATGTACCATAACGCCGGGCACAGAGTAAACACTCAATTTATGACTGTTCAGTTGGACTGATAGGTCATGCCCTGAAAGATAAGCGAGTCATGCCCTGCGAGATCCGCAGTGTCTTCAGTATAAAGCAAGGGATGGTAAACTATGACTCTAGGTACTATGACTCTAGGTCAGAACTGACCCCCCTCTCTTTTTCTATGATCTGTGAGCTAAGAATGATTTTTACATATTTAAAAGGTTGAAAGGAAGAATAAAACATTGTATTGTGTAAAAAGTATATAAAATTCAAATTGTACTGTGCTTTATTAGAACATAGCACCAATGTGATATTTGTATTAAGATGTGAGCTTAGTAAAAGGAGATCAATGGAAGAATTATTTGAAAGGAAAAGGAATCAGTATAGTAGGGATGCTTCTCTCCTTGTGATGAGCTGTGTTCTAAGAGCCCATTTTAAATAGAAAATTCACTTAACACACCAAGCCTACAGAACATTACTATAAATTAGCAACAGAATACATTAGAAGATAGGCTGTCTTTTCTTGTGATTATATGGCTCAAAAGGAACTGTGTCTTATTGTAGCTTTGAGAGAGAAGATTGTGCCATGTACTGCTAGCCTAAGGAAGAGAGAAAAATGCAAAATTGGAAGTGTGGTTCTGCTGAAGGTATATCACTTTTAAACTATTTTAAATAAAAATAATTGTCAGTCAAACCACCTTCAGTCCAAGATTGTCTGCAGAAAGAAGTCAAATCAGCAACCGTCTCAATGGCTGGCACAAAGGGATTTTCACTTCCAGCAAAGACAGAACATGGCTAGTGGGGCAGTGCTATGGCCGAGAGTGAACATGCACATGAGAAGGGGGAGTAGGATGTGTTCTTTAAGACGGCGGCCATTTTAGTAAGTCGGCTCTGACTGAAATGGGCCAAAGTCGGGATGTGTGGGAAAAGGAGAATTAACCACAGTATGGTTAAAAAGCACTTAATTCTTATTCTTCAGTAGGCCAAAACAGTCCTTAATTAATTATGAAGCAAAGAAAAAATGAGAGACAGAGAAAGGCAGAGACAGAGAGAGAGAGAAAGAGAGAGAGAGAGAGAAATGAAGAGAAGCAGACACAGAATCTGGAGGGCTTACACCAACAAGTTACTGTGTAACACACGAGGCTCATCTGAGTCGTAGGAGACATGAGGGTCCAGGTCTTGCTGTACACCATTTCTCAGAACCAAGGCACGGTTGCCAACTTCTTCTGTTTCTCAGACTCTCGGGCTCAGTGAATCCAGCATGGGAGCAGCCACCCCCAGCTGTGTCGATACTGTCTTCGCTCTGACTCTGCGACAAGGTCCAACTGAGTAGACACCACGGAGACTCCAGGGAAGCAATACTAAAAACACCTTCTGCCCCACTGCAGAGCTAAAGTGCTGATTTCAGACACAAAGATTACACAGAAAATTTATGGTCGAAACAGTAGAAACTCCTAGTGGTATACCGTGCTACCAGCAAACATAGCTTAGCGAACTCCAAGGCTTTGCCAAGTCGCAGAAAGATCCAGCCGGCCCCTTCCTTCACTTGCTCCTGCATCAGGACTGCCTCTGCCACGATGCCCTCCTGGGTCCCTCCATGCATTCACTTGCTGTCTTAAAAACCTCCCTCCCAAGCACTCAATTTCTAGTTTTTAGGGCTTGATGTTTTTTAATTCTTATTTTTTATTTGTGCTCGTTTGCAGCACACAATTATTGCATTTATGGCTGGGAGTTATGCCTGTTCATTATTTTCCATTCACTTCTCTTCTCCTCCCCACTTCCCTTCCATCTCTTGACTCCCTGTGTACAAAAGTTCGACTCCTCATTTCCTATTATCCAGTCTTATATTTTGCTCTTTATTTATACTTTGTGTTTTTATATAAGAGAACCATGTGATATTTAGGCTTGGGTTTGATTTATTTCACTTAACACTGTGATCTGAGGGTGCATCTGTTTCCTTACAAATGACTCGTTTATTGCTCTTAATTACTTGAGGGAAGAATATGACTTTGCCTTCTTTGAATTCAGGTCACCTGGAACAGTACCTGGAAAGCTGGAAAATGAAGGAAACAGCACATGAACAAACAAACTTTGATATTCCGAATCGTTATGGCAGGTGCATTGCCAAAGCCAGTCCTGGCTCCGGGGAGAGGGTGGGAGCAGTCTTTAATCGTACTGCGCCTATGCAAACAGCTGCTGTCGGAGTGCAGAGAAACACTTTGTTCTCCTTAGTAGGTTAAATATGCCTCTCCACAAATGTGTTAACATCCTTCCTGTGCACAGCAAATCCTCTTCTCATGAGCTGTTCAAAGATAAACTTTATCCCCAGGTTGGATTATCATAACCTCCAAATCTCTGTGCCTATATTAAGTTTTCTCCATCTTAAAAGGAAATTATGTTTCAGTCACCACATTGACATCAAATATCAACTAACTTTTCCCTTTCATAGCCAGATATCTCCAGCCCATCACTGATATTCTTTCACTAAAAACCAATTTGGACCCCCAATTATTTTCTGATGCAAAGTCTGCTGTGGGCATTCTCTCCCTGCTCAGCCCGTCAGTAGCATTTTCTCCGAACCCCCACACAGATTCTCTTCCTAGACCCCAGTCACGAATGAGCTCATTCCCTTTCACACCATCTGTAACCTCATTGTGGACAATCAGCTCATCCAGCTCATCAGCAGCGTCACTGCTGACTTGCAGGACTGTAATTACACACTGCCTGCTAGACACAGTGACTTTGGTGGTCCTCATGACAGTTAGCTGCCTGAGTCTGCTTCGGTAAGAAGTGCCCAGATGAACCGGATCAGCATCATGCTGGATGTGGTTGAAAGGGTTTGCTGAAGACAGGACCCGCCCTGTGAGGACTCGGCACTTGCGTGGAGTAAAAGGGAAATGAGGGAGGAAGGTTGCTCCTGCTTCTTCAGGGAGCTCCAGTCTTCACCTTCACTGTGTATGTTGCCTCCTGGCTGCAGCGCTGAGCCTTCAGTGTCTTGGCAGTGTTTTGCAGTGACCCTGCAGTGAGCTCCAGGCCTCTCACCTCCAACTAGACCCTTCGATCACCAGCAATCAGACAGCCGAGGGCTTCTGCCATGCCTGGCTCTGACAGACTTGCTTTGGAAATCTTCTGTACTTATATATCTCCCACTAAATCTGTTTATCCACTGAGCACTGGCTGATAGAGCTCACGAGCATTTCAAACTCAATGCCCCAAAATAGAGCAGAAGTCCTCTTCCCAGCCCTCAGGTCACACTTACTATCCTGTCTTTGAAAACAGTACCATCGTTTAACATGGTTCCAGATTATCCACAAGGGTCCTCATAAATTGGTCATTAATGTCTGTTGATTTTACTTCCTAAACAGCTAAGATCTGCACATCACACAATTGTCCCTGCCTCTTTCCTTCATCTCTTGACAATGGTTTCACCTAGTTACACTCCTGATCAATTTCTTTGTTGGTTTCCTAGTCCTGTTATACCTACTGTAAACAGAGCACCCTTCCTCTACTCTAAAATGCCAGTTTTCTCCAAATACACATCTGTTTAAAAATGCTTCAGATAAATGCAAATCCTTTATATGATTTAAAGGAGGTTTTGTGACACAAACCTCAAGATGCAGATCTAGATCCTGCTTCCTCCTCATTCTCACCAAGCCCCTCTCTTTTCCCAGCCCGACACCTATGAGAGCCTCTGGCCATGCAAACAATCTTGTTTTCTGAATATCTTTTTTTAAAATATCTAGCTACTACCATTCATAGGCCTTTTTATCATCCAGAATACCCCTTTCCCTAGTCGAGCTTTACCCTTGTGCCCACATAGCTTCTGTATATTATTCAGATCCCAGTTTGGCATAACCATCCCCTAAGAAATTCTCTAATATTGCAAACCTTTCCTCAGCACCATGGGTGGCCCTTGGTTAAGGGCCTTCTTATCTTTCCCTTCTGATTCTGTATTCTCCTTTCACAGCACAGGGAGCAAGAATTTAATTATCTTTTTCTTCATCTAAATCACATATAATTCCTTTGTCTTATGAAGTCATAACACATGTTCATACCGGTTTATCACATATTTACAAATCCTATCACATCATGTAGCACTTGTTTGGCAATCAATAAATACCAAGGAAATAAGTAGAATGAAATCTTTTGTGTATTTCAAAGGAAATTGGGAAAATAAATTTCTTCTTTTGTCTTCTTTAAAGAGGTTGCTACATATTAATGGATGACATAGTTTAAGGAATAATTGATGAACTTATAAACCCAAATCTATTTAAGCAATTGGAAAGACTGCAAGGCCCATTGTATGTTGAAGACTGTACCAAGAGCATCACAATTGTGTAGCTACTATCACTGTGTTTAGATTAGTCCAGTGGCTTCAGAATGCATTTGTCTGGCCAGATTTGTGGCTGAGAATAAGATGATGAACAACATCACCAGACTGCTCACACTGAGGAATGAGCTGAGAGGGCTGGCAGTACTTGCTCCTGTTACGTCAATACACTCCACAGTTGTGCTGTCTACAAACTAATTCTTCATCTAATCAGGCATCTGCCTCTTTTCTCTACTAAGCACTTTCTGAAGCCCACCTTAAAGTGGCAATCAGGCCTCTCTCCCCTCTAACTCACATGTATGTCAAAGACACATTCATCTGTCCTAGCAAACCTCTGGAAAACTGGAAGAGAGGTTTAAAGAAAACACAAATCACTGCAGATTTGGCATTCCCTTCAATGCCCATTTCATGGGGCTTGCCAATAGCATCTGTGATAAGCCCAGGGGCACCTGCCAAACCTTGAATGTCACTGAGATGAAATTTAGCTGGTGAGGCTGAGGCTACACTTACTGCTGTGCAGAGACCACTGTCCTCTCTTGCTACCATGCCCCCATTTAGTGTGAAAACAGTAGATTGCTCTGCAAAATCTATCTTAATTAATCACAGATAGTGCCTGATGGGAAGATTGCTGCTCTCATCTTAGTTAAATAAAACACAATCACTAAATCCTTTGCTTGCTCCAGGTTTTCGCAGTATTGTACAGGTCACTTCCTTACATATTTGAGATGCTACAAGGTCTAATTGCATCAGTATGTTACTGATAGCCTCATTAGGCTGTACTATCAAGAGCTATCAGTCGCCCCTTCTCCACTGACAGAGCCAAGTCCCATGAGCTAAATGGGGACACTGGAATGGCAAAACAATTCCACTCTTCCCAGCAACTAATTAAGAAGGAGGCTAAGGCATTGTGCTAAAGACTTCAGTGAGTTTGCCTAGCAGCTCTTCAAGGGTGACCTTGTAACAAACAGCAAGAGCACAGAACAGAGTCACTGTTGCGTGGTAAGTGATCATCAAGAAAGTTCAAATGCTATCAAATGGGTGGCTAAGTATGCTGGTGTGTGCTTGCTTGTTCTCTGCCCCTGCATACTCACAGAATTTCCTTTCTGTACAAATATAGAAAGCAAATAATGAAAAATTTAAGATTCTACTTAAATAAACAATACACAGTCAGCCTATTATGCCAGTTACATAAGGGATGCATAGAGGGGCCTAATGCATCAGCTTACCAGATGGTACCTATCTTAGGTAGTGGGCCCCTGAATCTTCACAGTGAGTAATGTACATGCCCTGCCCTCTTGTCAGCCCTGCTTATAGAGCTAAATGTCCAAAGACCCAACTTCCCATTTCCCTTTCAAGTTTCAGTGGAATCATGGTGGGACAGTTCTGAGCAATGGAGTAGATAAATCTGCTGGTACACCCTATGTCCTCCTGGGAGGAGGGCATGTAGCAGAGCTTTGGACCACGTGACAAGAGCCACATGCCAAGGACTGTGGGCCAGGACGACAGATGAGCCTGATTTCCTTACCTCCCTTGATCAGCCCTCCATATCTCCCAAAACTAGATCTCTGGACAGCTCCTGTGACCTACTACTCAGGTCCTCTGTTCGTAATAGGAAGATCTAGGCTCCTCTGATAATGAACCAACACAAAAGACTGTCCATTTCTTCTGCCCTTTTCTTTTAAGAACTTCATACCTCCAACTTGAGCACAGACTATGTACCTGAGCATAGGAAAGAGGGTGTCATGTGAGAGACTGGACCAAATTCGTCTTCTTTAGAAATACTTAACAGGATCTTCACATTCAGGAATTAATCATTTCTCAGATTCACAAATATTACTTAAATCTGCCAGTGTTCAATCAGGAAAATAAAAATGACTTTATGTGTTTCAGTGTAGGAAATTCAATGTAGGAACTTTAGTAAAGGAAAATAAAGAGATGCTGATAATCCAAAGATAGTAACAGCAGGAACGGTTAATCACCTTTGAGCTGGGGGTGCAAGGGAGCAGGGAGGCCTGAGGGGTACCCAGGAGTGCAGGGGAGGAGCTTCAGAGTGGGGCAGAGACCTCCCCTGGGAGCAGCTGCAATTAGCGGCAGGGCAGTTTGGGTGCAGACCGTCAAGGCAATGGTACTGCCAGGCTGTGGCTGACCTCTAGGAGAGGAGGTGGCAGAGATCCTTCCACAAGCAGACAGGAAGCCAGCCGTGCAAACATGAGCAAATAAAACTACCTGTGAGCTTACTGTCTGCACACAGCATCCTCAGAAAGTAAGGTCACATCGTTAATGAACGCAGACAAAACTTCTATAATCATCCAGGTAGCGTTTTGAAGGCTTTAAATGCATTGCATCTTTAAACCCTCAAATCCAGTCTATTAGTTAGATATGAATACAGGACGCTGAATTTGGATACGTGGAAACCGAAGTGCAGAGAAATTAAGAAGACCCCGGGGTTGCACTGCTGGCTGGCGGTGGAGCCGGGATTCAAGTGCAGGTGGCTAGGCTTGAGGCTGCAGGGCCGAGGGCTTCGCTACAGTCTTGCTTCCCTTTTGTCCTCTTGGTGACTGAAATGTGTCTTTTGCAATCATGTATAATATCTGCTATTGCCCAAGAGCAATGGTGACAACTGGCCATGGACTAGAACCTTTGACACAGTAAGCTAAAACAAACCTTTTCTCTTTATAAATATGTCGATTATCTCAGGTGCTTGTGACAGTAGAAATCTGACTAAAATGTCTGACTATAACCGTGTGGCATTTAGAACTGAGGACACTCCAGCCCCTGTCACACGTGACCAGAGAACCAAAGACGACCCTTTTCATGTAAGTCATATGAAGTGCTCTTTTTGCTCCCTTCACTGCTGCTGATTGGACCCAGGGCCTTCACGGCGGGCTACAGCCCTAAGTCTATGTTTCCATTTGGGACAGGGCCTCACTAAGTCCCTAAGTTGCCAATCCTCCTGTCTCAGCATTGCAGAGTCCTGGGATTGCAGAATGTACCACCACATCCAGCGAAGCACTCTTCTTTAGCTGTCATAACTTCTCACCGTGTAATAAACAAGGTCACAGTATCAGGAGAATGGACTTTTAACTAAAGGACAACCTTAAACTAGCACAACTTGAGTCCCAATATCTGGGGCCCTCCGTCGGGAAATTATAATATCTTCTCTTCCTTTCCTCCCTTCCCCATAATCATCCTTTTTCTTTTCATATTTCAATCCAGTGGTTATAGGAAGAGCTCTGCCAGAGGCCTCTTCTATATCCCTTCTCAGAAAGGCTTTTCTTTGTCAGAAAAACAGTTGCCAGCTGGCTGGGCTCCCTCAGTCTTCACCTCCCCATGCACTTCATGAAACTCCTCACTTGTCTGAGAAGTTCATTCTGCTGTCATGCCCTGACATAAATATCTCACCCTGTACATTAAGGCTCCCATGTGTCATTCTGATGGACCTTCAGAAAGAAACATGGTTAATGGTATATATAAAAGAGGTCTATTCACAAAAATAAAGATACCAGTTGATATGAAATCTTCAGTTCATCTTTGCTCCCCACTCTGACGTTCACTCAGGACATTTCATACAAATAATCTGAATTGCTCTTTTGGAATTAATATTTGTGTGAAGATATATATATATATATATATACATATATATATATATATATATATTCCCATATTCTAGCAGAAAATCATCTAAACAATATTGGTCACATTATTCACTAGGAGAGAAGTTGTGAAAACAAATACAGAATGTACTACTAAGCATAGTCTCATGGATGGTACATTGGTTACACCTGAGAATGTTAAAGTTCTATCAAGGAAAGTAGATGCATCAATAGTTTGGACTAGGATATATCTTTGATTGTATTAGACTCAATTTTTTTACCTACCAGGATAGATTAATATGTAGGTCAAGTGCTGAATTCAATTTTAGAGTTATTACAGCAAAGGAAAGCAAAGGAAAAATTGTAAATGTCTTCCTAAAGTATGCTAATTTTAATGAAAATTCAAAGCAGTGCAGTGTTCACTGCAAAAGTAAAATTTAAATGTTGATAAATAAGAAAGGACCGATTTGAAAACACCAAGACTGTCCACCAAGGCTCCTTGACAACAACTTGGGGTGATGTGTAACAGCACTTGATAGCCTCAGAACTCAAGATCAAGGCCACAGACAAGAATGGCAGATGTGGGTTGGTGGGCTTCCAAGATGAACAAGTTTCTCCCTTCATGGAATTGTCAATGTGTCTTTAACAACTTAAATTCTCAGGATCCTCCCCTTGCCACTAAAGAGTCATTTTTATTAGTTGTCACATATGGATGCTACAAATCACTATGTTATTATCTAGGAAACAGAGAAAAATAAATTTCTTTAGAAAGAATGAATAGAAAGAATCTTTGAGGTTTTAGGCTAAGGGGAACATCGTGGTGGCAACATGCCAGTTCAGTACAAGAATCTTTCCCTTCTTATTTCCCAGGTTAGTGCACATCCTCAACAAGAGAAAACACATTCATCACTAGAGTCATAATAAACATGCATGGATATAACAAGCTTAGTAAGTACTGGAGGTTTGGTCAAAGACACACAAGATGAGAAAAACAGTGACAACATAAATAGTAAAGTACAAAAGGAGGACAAACTTCAATGAAGAAAGATTCAAACTGAGAAAGTCACCTCCTGCCATCAATATTAAAAACGGTCCCATCAAAGAATATGCCAATGTGTAAGTGCAGCTCTTCATCAAATCTGCCAAGGCAAATAAGAGGACAGTGATGGTCAGATGATGGGTACAAATCCATCTCCCTTGCCTTCCTGGTTGTCTACAAAAAGTGACTTGGAAGGATTTCTAATTCACACATGCCAATAAAAGATCACTAACTAGTCACCATATCAACAAGAGGACATCAGCAGGGATTCTGCAAGTTCAAGTCCTTTGTCAATCTTCAGACCGGGCTTTGAGTTAAAGAACAGTTAGGAAATGTTCTATATTTTATTATTCTTCGGTTGATTCTCAGAACAACTTTGATGCTCCAGGGTGGCAGTGACCCGAGGAACTGCATTAACACTTTTATTGGACACCCTTCATTCTCTGAGTGGATTTGAGTTCTGATGTATCCTTGGTCCTGACCACCAGCACTCACAGTGGTAGAAGTGAGGATGAGAGGGACTAACTCAAAATAAGGCATGATTCTTTCGAGTCAATGTGACTGTGTTAGAATCAGGAACAATAATCACATCAACAGACTTTACCCACCTGGCCAATGCTCCAAGAAATCCACTCAAGATTCTTCCATTCAGACAGCATATTATATATTGAATTGAGAAAAGTGTGTCTTGTGTTTGACATAGGTCATAACAAATCACATTTGAAAAATAATTTGTTGGTAGGTTGGGTTTACACAGCATAATCCTCATACACAAGCCTATTTAACTTTAATTCTAAGTCAATATGTTGCAGTGTAGGTGCATGGGCTAGACCAGTCAAAAAACTGTATTGATTTTTCCAAGAACTGACACACAAAAATACACATACATACATACACACACACACACACATGCGCACACACCATCTATCTATCTATGTATCTAAAATGTTCTCTCTCTATCTATCTGTCTCTCTCTCTCTCTCTCTCTCTCTCTCTCTCTCCAGATCTTGGGAAGGCCAGAGCCTAGTTGGCATAATAAAAAAGATCATCAGAAGAAAACAAATCATTACAGTTCACTTCTTACTGCACATCCTTTAAGAGTTTAGGGAGGAGGTTGCAATATAGGCTTAAATAACCAGAAAACCTTGAATTGAGGTGATGAGAACTGAATGAAGCCTTGATCAATATGCCTTGATGAAGGAGAAGAAGGGAGATATTTCAGGCCAGGTAAACAGCACAAAGAAAATCAGGCAGGGCCGGGAGAGGAACACTTCTAAACTGCAGTGAATGCGCACTTCTTCGCCTCTTGACTTTTCAATGTTATTTAACAGCCAACTCTGAACTGGCTGAATGATGAAAGATCCAGAAACAAAGCTGGACCATGCAAATGAATGAGTATAATTTTTTTAAAGAAAATCATAATGAATTGAAAACACAAAAGAAAAATTACATTGCTAGAACTATATAATGGATTCAGATTCACAATCATGAACTGATACATGCAAACGTATAACTTATTTTTCTGTAGTCAACTATAATTTCTATCATTAAGCTCCCATTTCTGCACAGTAGCAGAAAACTGATATCAAGTTGCATTCAGGTAAATTTCTTCCCATTTAGACATTTCTCAGCCAATTCAGGTTTATAATGTAGCTGCATTCAGATTTTTAAAATCACTCCCAGATTTCATTCTTTCTCACCCTTTTCCACATATTGATTCAAATCTTTAGGAAAATTAAACAACTTCCATCACAAAAGCAATAACAGAGAAACACAGAACCTCAAGGTCACATTCTCCCCACAGCCGCAGGCCACCCTAATGCTCCTTGAGGTGAACCCTCTTTCCTTCAGTCTGCCTGTGTCAGAGGCTTTCAGGCTAGCACCTCACTTTCTGGGCAAACATCCTGGCTGGAGATTGTTCTTACTTTTGCTTTTTAAATTTTTATTGGTAAATTTAAATATACTTAACAACCACACTTACCAAAGGGGTTTGCACCTTTCCTTGATCTATCCTGACCCCTGCTTTTGTCCCAGCCCTTTGTTCTTGCTTCCTTATGGAAGGGCCAGTGCTGCCTTAGACTCCAGCTTGCAGCACAGCCAGGTTACTTGGGTTCCACTCTGTCCACACCCTCAGGCTTTTTAAACATGTTCAGCTGTTGTCAACCTTTTCATTCTTTACCACTTTTTTAGCACATATTCTTAGGAGCATCACAAGGCTAAGTTATGCTACTTTCTCTTCCTGCAGCTCACTAGGCTCTGAGTTGCCAGTAGACCCTTACTTTGCCACAACTCAGTTATGAGTGCCTCTGCTCCAGAACTCCCTCCCCACTTATTCAGGAGACACGGCACTAATCACTGGCCCGTTGTCAGGACTCTGAGCTGGACAGAAAAGCCCAGCTACCCTCACAGAGGCACCCAAACAGTCACAAATTCAACAAATGTAATTTCCCACTCTCTCTAATCAGAAGGCTTTATTCTGGGTAGGAAAAGGATTGAAAAAAATGCATCTATTCTTATTTCCAGTTTTGTTCCTTTTTTCTGGAAGTGTCTTTTGAACTTAAACAGTAAGACTGTAAAATATTTATTATCCCTCTCTGGACAGTTCAAGGAAGGTGAGAAGATTATAGTATACCTCAAAATTATAATTCACCAATCAGTCTACTGCAACTAGAGCTTCTGATGGCAAGAAGCAAAAAAAAGTAAACTGAAATGTAACATTAAATGTAAGATTCAAGCAAGCTTGACTATAACTTCTATTACTCTGCTACAGAAACCTCACTCACTTATTCATTTATTCATTTAAAAATATTCATTGCACCCCTACAAGTGGCACAGTAGGGAGGTACACAGCAGACAAGGGTGTTGCTCTCACTGAATGCACGTTATAATGAAGAGGTATACAACAGGCAAGCAAATCATCCTGACAATATCTAAGGCCATAAGGAAATCAGCAAGGTAGGCTAAGAGCTCCAGAACCCAGGGCTGTTTCAGTCTGGTGACTGAAGGCATAAGAATACTTTTCTTTTATACTTTTCACTCAAGTCTGATCAACCTCGCAAAAAAATAGTGCCTGAGAAGGATGTTTACTGCCATACTGAGCTAGAAATACAACAACTAATGGGAACCAGCTCTGCAGGTTTGCCTTGCCCTGAACGGAACTCTAAAATGCCTCAGAATGAGAGAGCTCCAGACTCCCGTTGTTGTGAAGCCTTTGTGAGAGTTTAATTGCTTTTGAATGCATGTGAATGCCAATTAGAGCCAAGCTAAATATGTCTTCTTGGAGACAGAGCATTTGGTCTTTCTTTCAAATTCTTTTGTTTGCTTGAATCAGCTTTGTAGTTTAACAGATGTTTTTGGAGGAAATGGAGACATAAGCTTTTATAATGCTGAACATTAAATGAGAAACAATACTCTTCTCTTTACCTCCCCGTAAACACGCAGCACTACAAAACCGGCAGCCCACCTTATACCACGGGAAGTCTTTGCTTGCAGGGGCCACATGTTGTTAAAATGAAAGATATATTTTTGAGCACCTGGAGTTCATTAAATATTGTTCATTCTTTGGGAGATACATAATTGAAGGCTTAAATGATTATTCTCTTAGCCTTGGGAAAGGACAGTGTTTTCTTGGCTCATAAAATATTCTCCCTTTAATTAAAACTAAAGTAAAAAATTAACTTAAGAGAAAGGGGATGCTGTGCGAGTCTGGCCAGGCCTCTCCCCCCAGGCTGCTGCCCTGCTGCCTGGCCCAGCCCCCGCTCGTCATCAGGGAACTCACACATGAGTCCACGCTCCTGCCATCTTTCCCCATATGATGATTCCACTGATCTGGGGCTACTGTCCTCTAACAATTAATGTTGGCTGCCTAGTATTCTTACTTTTGCAGCATTATTTACTGGAAAGTCTTCCTTGTAAGAAAATACATACATACAGCATCAGCTTTGTAATCAAACAAATATCAGTTTTAGTTCCATAACTTTCTACACACATGCTCTCCCATAGTTCAGTTAGCATCCCTCCACCTCAGTTCTCTACTCTATAAAATGGGAACTATCTGCATAAAAGTAGTTGGTACCATTACATAACATACTTAAAGTGACAGGTTGCATGGCAATTAGAAAAAGGGAAAGTTGTTCTTTTGTACAACAGATGTCACGGATTTCTAGTACTGGGCCTACCTGTCTGAAGAACATGAAAGTCACCACACCCATCACTGTAAATAAAAAAATCTGAGCAAACTGCAGATCAGCATTCAGAAGACTGAGTTTCTAGGGCAGAATGCTGCTCTGAAAAGGAGAAAGGAATCCGGGCAGATACAGGAAGAGCTTCCTGGCAGAGTCTGCTGCGTGTGCAGCCCAGTCACAGGCCCACACGACGCTGTGTCTGATGATTCACTGACAGCTGGGCGGGACGAGGAGAACTCCCACATCTGGGAGCATCTCCTGTTGGAGTTTCATCTGCAGGAACCCACTGGAGGTTTTACTGCAACACTGGAGATCAGTCCCTTCACAAATCCAGCAAAGGAACAGCAGTGTACCATTTACAAATGCCGAGGACTCAGCTTCTCTAACAACTCCGTGCGCAAGGGAAGGTGTTTTACCAGAGTCTGAATGATGTGGGGAAAGTGACCCCGCATTCCGGCCTGTGGTGTAGGAAAAGAAACTAATTCAGCTACCGAAAGACCTAGACCTAACAAAAGACTGTAGAATGTGTCCTTCCTATAGAATAGCAGAAGATTACAGATAAAGAAATTGTAAACTTCCAGACTCTCTTTAAGTAAGAGTCTCCAGAGACAATCAAGGATAATACAGAGCAGAAAAGTAAAGGCACTAGACGACATTATAGATACTATCGCTATAGCTACAGACAAAAGTACACACAACCTAACTTTGAATGAGATAAACATAAAACCTCACACTTAAGGCTGATCTACTCTATTTCCTTTTATCTAATATGTCATGTCTGATTTCCAACAAAAAATTACAAAACAAACTAAAAGCTGAAAAATTACAATCTGAAGAGAAAGAATGAGCATCAAAAACAGACTGAGAAACATCACAGATGGTGAAATGATTGGGCTGGGAATTTGAAGAAACTTGGATTATATCATCCACCTCAAGCTCTAGTGTAAGAACGGGATTACATGGAATGATCCATATGTAAGCAAATAGATATACGGAGACTTTAAAAAACAATGCAAAGGAAAAGCTAGAAATCAAAGACACCATGACATAAATGAAGACCATTGGATGATTTGTTCAGACTGGATAAAGCCTAAGGAAAAAAATCAGCAAACTTGAACATAAGTCAATAAAAACCTCTCAAACTGACATGAAAAATGAAAAATAATAACAATAAACATAAAAAGCATACAAGATCTGTGGAACAATTACAAAATATGTCATACATTATTATAATATGTATTACCAGACAGAAAATCAGAGAACACAGATAATATTGAAGTAATAATGACTGAGAATTCCCACCAAATTAATTTTGCTAAATGAGAGCAGATATTAAGGAAGTCTAGAAAACACTAAATGCTATAAATACTTAAAAAATAAACTTTAGCTAGACATAACATGTTCCAACTTATACAAACATAAAAATCTTGAAAGGAGCTGGGGACTGGGAGCAGGAGGTCAACTTGCCTATAGAGGATCAAAGACCGGGACTATACAGGACCTCCCTGAGAAGACACTGAGGAAGAAAGTGCAATAAAATGTTGAAAGAAAAATACAACCTCAGCAACTTAGAATTATATGTCCAAGATAATTATCCTTCAAAAGAAAAAGAAAGATTTTCTTTTAAAAAATGTCAGGAAGTTTGTCACTGGGAAATCTGTCACTGTCTTGCAAAAAATATTAAAACTAAGTTCTTTAAAAGAGAAAGAAAATTACGTGTGTCAGAAACTTAGGTCTCATGGGAAAAAATAAAAGAATATTAGAGAAAGAATAAATAAAGATAAAATATTTTTCTACCTTTAACTATTCTAGCAGACAATATTTGCTCAAAATAGTAACGATAACAATGCATTTGATGAGGAGAGCTGATAAAGAAGTGAAAGAACATAAATCACTGATGTAGGTTCAAATGATGGCTTGGAAGCCACGTTCCTCCATGTCTCTTGGATTGAGATGGCTAAAGTATCCCAGATTCTGTCCTCACCAGCTGACGTCACTAGACAGGAGAGAATGGCCTCCACCTACAAAGACTGGAACTGTCTTAAGTCCATTATGTAAAGAAACACAGATGTGCTATCGTTACTTCACATGCTCCACAGTGAGACCCAGGAGTTGTGCAAATTCCATGCTAAGGGCCTATATGGAACCAAAAGGGAAAGGTGGCTCCATGCAGAAATTTTTTTCAACCAGGAGACACATAATCAGTGAATTCTGGAGTCAGTTTACTGAGCGTTCACTTGTGTTCCTAATTTTACATGCACTGGCCTCTTCACCTGAGCTAAGCCCTGTTCTTCAAGTTTTACACACTCACCTGAGTCCATACAGATGTCTACAGAGTTCAGATTGAGTCAGAAGCAGGAGAATTTCCTAGGCCAGAAAGGGGTAAAACGATGGTGGAAGAGACAAGTAAGTGCATAAAACACGAAGAAGATATAGCATATTTTAAAAAATTTATGCAGGCCATATACCTAGAATAGGAAAGTGAGGCTTGAAAGAAATCATCTTACCAATCTTAGGCACAAAACTAGAATTATCACATTGAGTAAGGATGAGGGCACAAACTCCAAAGGAAAAATAATAAAAATCAGTACTGGCCCCATAGTCTTACAAAAATATGGCAACAATTTAGTTACTGAACAAAATAATGACACTCCTAATTCTGGAGTAGTAAATAATCAGATATGACTTTCTCCTTCTATCTTCTTCCTTTTCTCCCCCACCCTCTCCCACTCTCTGCTCCCCCTCCTCCTCTTCCTCCTCCTCCTCCTGCTCCTCCTCCCCCTCCTCCCCGTCCACTTCCCCCCCCTTTCCTCCTCCTCCTTTTCCTTTTCCTTCTTCTCCTGCTTCTCCTCTCATTCCAGTCTGGGAATGGGCTTCAGGAAAAATCATTAAAATTCCCTAAATGTTTTATAGAACAGGAATAGCATCATAGAACTAGATTATGTAAGATCACTCTTTGGTCCCCCCAGCCTTCCAGCAGAGAATACAGTGTTTAAAATTCAGGCATAATAATGATTTCCAGGGTCAACAGGTATAAGGTTACTTTTTTAATCACCTTCATCTACAACATTAATGTAGTATCATTAATGAGTATCATTTCATTTGAGCATATAAAATTGTAGGCTCTCTGAGCTGAAAGCTATTTTAGAAAACACCCTGTCAAGAGTCTATGCTTTACAAATAAGGAAAGTGAAATTAAACAACTTAGTCAGTATCATAAATTAATTAATTTTAGAATCCATACCCAAACTTAGTGTGATACGATGACTAACTGTTGAGAATGGCAGTGTCACAAACCTGACTTGCGATTGGCTCAGTGACCAGCAGTGGTCCACTACTAAGGGCTGCCACCAGAGCAGAGAGGGAGCCCAAGGACTACAAACCAGTCGGAAGGATGTGACGTATCATAAGGATTATGTTCAGTGTGCCGAGTCCCACAGCAGTGCCTTGACTTCACTACAGAATGTGTTAGGACTGCGATGCCCGCTGGCTAGTTATAAGCTTTGTCTCTAGTAAAGAGGAGTCATGGTCACTCCCCACGGCCCGCATGGCTTTCTCTGTCCCCTAAATTCCAGAAGAAAGGAAAATCCGCAAAACCAGTAAACTTTAAAACAAAGCCATAGAAATTATATAATACATTCGATGAGAGAAGACATCATTCTGATGGTGTCATTACAGTTTTCATTTCATCTAGAGATTCATACCAGGAATCCACCTTGTTTGATTTTTGAAGATCTGTGACTTTACAGTCCTTAGGACCTGGTCTGACACCATGTCGTAGTTATAAGGAGGCATAACTTTTTGACAGGGGTCCTTGAGTTTTCCGAGGATGAAAAATATTCACAGAATAGAGACAGAAAGACACCGACACAAACATGGACCAGGCAAATCCCCACAAATTTGAGAAAAGTGACCCTGCACACTTTATAAATGGATCCTGAGTGAGTAAAATGGCAGAGGCTAGGCAGGAAGTGTAACATACAACAGCTAGATTAATTTGGTAAGAAGCACTCAACGTCTTCAGAAAAGGAAGCAGGCATCAAAAAGTCAAAGAATTGCCTCTGAAAATGGTTTCTTTTTCCTCCAATTTTTTCTTCTTTTCAAGTTGGAAACCCAATGGTATTAAATATTTAGGGATGACATTTCTTATACACACTCAGGAAACTGCATTTTATGAACACAATGAAAAAGAATAATTCTTAGAAATATAAATAGATGGTCATTTTTTGTCTCTGTTGGTGGTGGTAAAATTATTCAAGGCACAATGATCCCTTGCTGAATGTCTCCCTTCATATATGGGGAGTCTTTCACACACTAAATGAACATCTGAACTCTCTCACAGAGCATGAAAAGCTTCCCTTGGAAAGCCCAGTCATCATTATCCCGTTGTCTTGATTCTGTGACTCTGCAAGGACCCACAAGAGAGACCTGAGGGAACTCGCCATGATAAGATCCTTTGTCACTGTCTGCTTATAATTTGAAAACTTTGGGAATAATCCAGGCCCATAGAACTGTTTGCTTTTATTTTCCTTTGAGATACAGATTCAGCACATTCTTTCAGCCCCATTAGAAAGCTTTTGCTTTTGTCCCCAAGTGGCATGCTGTGCAGGTGAATATGGCAAGCGTGGGCACCCCATAAGTGTCCCCTCCTCCTTCAGGGCTCAGGAAAGTTCTATGAGGCAGCTCTAGTCTAGACATTTGCAGCTAACATATAAAGCCAAGGCATCCCTTGGCCTTTTTCTTGCAGAGTGTAACTCAAAATGCACAAGGCAAAGATAATATTGGTATGAAAAACTCATTCTATAATTCATTGAGCCCTAGAAGCAGTTCATGTGAAAACATGCAAAACAGAAAATCCAAAGCATAAAGAAGGGATGACAGCAAGAACGAGAGGGGACTGAACTTGTACCTTCAAATCTGAAAATGCTGTCACTACCTTCTTGGGACTCTAGATTCTTGGTACTCTCTGAATGTGCCTATGTACTCCCTCTTTCCATAACATATGTACATCTACATTGCCAGCTTCATAAGGTATATTTATACTGATACCACAGAGATATGAGTAAGGACTAAGTCAAATGAATTACAAAAGCTCTAGAGCTTTATTGTGTCTCCATGATATTTCAGACCTTAACAACCCCCAAATATTTAGACAGCTCAAATTGAAATACAATTAAGTGGTTTTCACAAAGATCTGAACAAATGTTCACTACAAATATTTGTTTTTGAACTCTGATATATGTAAGCTACAATCATACTTAAAAATTGCCCCTCACCCAGAGACCCTACTTAAAGAGAAAACAGGACACTTCAATTTGACACATGGTGGTGGAGCAACTCATGATGGATAAAGAGAAAGTGAGCAGAGTACAGAGGAGGCCACTTATTCCAGTGTAGCTCAAATCACACGGGTGGACATTAAGGAGTTGTCTAGAAAGTGGGAAGGATAAAGAGCTCCTTAGGAAGGAAAAGCACTCAGTGAGCAGCTAAACCCATGATTGGT
>PVIR01000598.1:0-11406 GCA_004026965.1 Petromus typicus
CCCCCCCCCCCCCCCCCCCCCCCCCCCCCCCCCCCCCCCCCCCCCCCCCCCCCCCCCCCCCCCCCCCCCCCCCCCCCCCCCCCCGTTTCCTCCACTGTAAACATGCTGCCCTGCCCTTACCTCTGCCAGGCTGTTTGGGGGAAGGATTCACCTCTGGTCCAGCGTCCTGTTCCCTGCATCTCCCTGGGGTGGCCCCACAGCTCTGTAGCAACCCAGCCCCAGGGGTTCAGGCCTCTGTGAAGCCAGCAGGCCCTGGCCCTGGTCTCTGAGTCAGGTCTGGTGGATGAGGCTTTGTCTTAGTCCTGGTGCTGCCGCTCCTGGCCACCCCTCCTGCTCTTGTAGGTCCATGCAAATACGGATACCAAACTCCCAGCTGTCTCCCACAGCACATTACAGTTTGATCTCAGGCAACTCACATGTAGCTCTCTGTGCCCCCACAGTCCCCTGTCTGACAGGAGAATCAGCTCTCCTCTGCCTCTGGAAAGCGGGCTGAAAGACAGCAGGCTGGCCCTGTGATCGTGTGGCTGATGGAGTCTTTCCATGCCAAGATTGCCCGCACTTCCATACTGGTGCTGCCAGAAAAGCCCCCATCCCCCATGTGGAATTTATTCCTGGTCCACTCTTAGCTTGATGCATTAGGCACAGTTTATTTCTGATTTATCTAAACGAAAAAGTACATCAATGAAAATGATCCTTTTACTTTTCCTCATGGCAGATCAGATTTGGGCAGGCGGAGAGGCCCCATGGGCATCCCCTCCCCCACCCCAGGCATGCCTGGGAGGACTGTGTGGATTTGGCGTGACTGTGGGGACTGAGATCCATCTCCCTGATGGGACTGGGTGTTGATCTCAGGCCTCTCCTTCCACCTTGACTTTCCTAGGGAAGCCCTTCCCCCTAGCAGGGTCAGACTCACTTCTGGGCAGTGAGAAAGGGGAGGTAAAGATACAAGTCTGGATATTACGGTAGCAATTTAGTGGTGGCATGCTTGCCCAGTGTGCGCATGAGGCCCTGGTTTGATCCCTAGCAAGACGCAGCATATATACAATTAGGACAGAGTATAGGGATTGAGAGCACTGAGGAAAGGGTCATTCACAGGCAAGTGAGTAAAGAGGGACTGTCCCCGACTGACAGTGTCTGGCAAAGAGGCTGGTGTATTGCCCTGGTCTCAGAGCAATCTGTCCAAAGCCTGCCACTGACTGGCAGGCCCAGTCGTGTAAGCTCCACCCACCACTCACTGTGTCCATCCCAATCTAGGTCACTTAGGATCCCAGATCCCTCACTGGGCTAGTAGCCACCCGTTCCAGCCACCTGAATTGAGGCCCTCCTCATAGCTAATCACAGTTTGGGGATGAATGGTTTTGATGGGAGCATAAGAGAGAAGGTGACTAAGGCTAGAGAGAGTAACAGGGCTTCCAAAGGACAAGAAGACTGAATTTGTGCAGAAGTGAAGGGGAATCTCCCACATGCTGCTCCTCCTCATAACTCTTCCCTGAATCTCTTAAGACTGCCCTCTGGACCAAGTCCAAACCTCCTGGCCTCATGTTAGAGGACAAAGTGCTGACTTGTCTTCTCTGCAACCTGTGCTGACTTCAGCAACTATCTGAGGTTGTAGTTTGCCGGTTTTATCCTCTTGGGCCAGATTGGGATCTGCTCAAGGACAATCTTTGTGTCCTCTGTGTCCATTGTTGGCATGGGGTGGAGAGCAAGCTCAGGAGACAAAACTAAAAGATCAGGGCAAAGGAGATGCAAGGCATGAAGAGGAACTTTTCTAAACTCTGACTTTCCTCCAAGGCTCCTGTATTCTCTAGTGTGAAGCAAAAGGCTGGGATCAGCTAAGCTATACCATCTCATGGCTCTGAGGTGGAGCCAGAGGGGCAGTTTTGTGGCAGCTAATCAAAGATACGGCTCTTCTTCATTGTCAGGTCTGGCTGGTACTCATACTCAGGGAAGATTGGGAGTGCAGAGACCCCCACAGCCCTTGACCTCTGCAGCTCTGTCAACTGCACTGGTGTCTGTTTCACAGCACTTGGAGCTAGAGGCTTGTCAGATGACCTCCAAGGGGTTTGGAATGAGGCTAAGAATCATTTGTGCCTGCATATTCTTAGAAAGTGGTGACTTGCTTCCTCATTTAGCACCATAGTCACGGCCCTCATCACTTCATGTTAGATTAACAGCCTGTCCCATGCCAGAAACCCACCCATGGCATGACTCCCTCCAGGTACTCTAAAGGCCTGATGCTCGGGAAACAGATGTATTCTCTTTGGTCCCTTCCCAGTAGGGTGGGGTTGGGGTGTTGACAGGCCCAGGATCTACTGCTTCTCTTCTGGTCTGACTGGCTGAGTCTCTGGTTCAGAAGAAGTCGTGTCTAGAAGGAAGATGGCCTAAATAAAGTTTGGTTTCCTCAAATGACATCTCTAGATGACAACCTAGGAGTGATATACATGGGAATGGGGAGGGAGACATAGCCGGAAGATGCTTTAAGTTTTATGGGGACTGGGAGGTAAACTGGCCCGGGTTTGGGGTTTTGTTACATGTGTTACTAAAATAAAAAGCTCAGGGCAAAGGAGATGCAAGGCATGAAGAGGAACTTTTCTTAACTCTACTTTCCTCCAAGGCTCCTGTATTCCTTGCAGCCTGTTTGAGGCAGAAGGCTGTAGAGCCATTGTGGCATTTGTGCTCCAGGTTCCCCAGTTAGCCCCTCAGTGTTGAAGATGCTCTGAAGACAGCTTACAGAGGATTTTCCGCTCAGCCAATGCCATTTTCCCCATCCTTGACTGCTTTTATCTTCTGCAAGTCCTCTGCTCCAAACCCTTCCATACCTCCCTATTGTCCTCATGATAATGACAGGGCCCCTCAGAATTACCTACAACACTCTGCCCACTCAGCCAGCCCCATCTTTGTTTCTTTGAAAACAAAAAACACTGCAAGGCTCTTTTTTTTTTTTTTAAGTGGGTGTGTCTACATAGTTCAGGCTGGCCTTGAACTCACTGTGTAGCCAGTGCTGGCCCCTAACTCCTGTCTGTCCTCCTAGGCCAACCTCTCGAGCACTGGGATTACTGGTGTGTGCCACCATTCCCAGACTGCAAGTACTTTCTGGTCTCTCTGTCTATGGACATCTGTTCTTTGCCTTGAACAAACCTTCTTCACCTTTTGCCTAGCTTCAGTTCCTACTAACCTTGTGGAGGTCCTTCTGCCAGAGGAGTTGTGAAACTTTAGAGCTCCTGGCAGAGTTCTCTCTCTACAGTAATTATATTTATTGTCCCTCTCCTCCGGGGCCATCTGAAAGAAGACTAATTTATCTTTGTACCTCCTGGTTCAGCACAGGTACAGGCACAAAGCACTGGGCAAGGATGAACCTCTCCAAGATGAACTGCTCACCTACTCAGTAAGACATTGGTTGCTCTCCTGACTGTAGGGCTCCCATAGTTGGGTTTCCTGATAGCTGAGAAATGAGAGGCCGCTGTAAGGAACTCTTCCTCCTTATGTCCTCCTCCCAGGGGCTTTTGTGGGTGGTGTAGTATTTGCTGTGAGCCTTGTCGAGTGGCCCCCTCACTTGCACCCCAGCCTGTGTGATAGCTGAGTTTCTACAGCAATGCTCACCCAAGGATGCCCGCTACGTAGACAAGCACCTCCGTGGGGTCCTGAGTAAACAAGCCGGGTTCATTGTCTCCAGAGCCAAGAGGCAGTGTCTTGGGCTGTCCTCCAGGGAAGGTAGGCACCCTGGAGAGGTATCAAGAGAGAAAACGGCCTTCACTGCAATATCATTTTCCACTGGCAGCTACTGCTTTGGTTGACTCGACCCTTCCTATTTTCATGTCTGTATCAGGATATAGAGGTCAGAGCTGTGAATGCTGCAAACCCAACACGGGGCTTTCCTGCCAGGGTTGTGGCACACGAGAATGAACTTATATAGCATTGCCTTAGAAAACAAAGAAATAAAACCAAAAAACCCAGTGGACTTTTGGCTCATCGTGCAGCTGGGCATAGCTCCTGCAATTAGGTCCCTGGAGAGGTCTAGAATGTGCATATTTTTTTCCTCAAGAAGAGTAGCAACCTGGACAGGGTAGTGAGGACAAAGGTGCATGAATGTGTAAAGATCGTGAGTTTCGACTCTGCATAGGGAGCGCAATCCAAGCTTTGAACCGCTTTACCCCAAACTTCTGCCCTCCTCTGAGGACTCTTTTGAGGTTGGAGTGGGTGGAGGCTGTCATGTGTGGTGTCCAGGTAACACTGCGGGCCAATCCTCTGAACGCGTCGGTGACGGTCAGGAGAGCTCCACCCCCAAAATGAGGGCTTCCATAGCTGGGGACAGTGGGTTCCTCAATTCACTAGAGTGAGCTGTCAGTCGGCGGTACATCCGTCGGATTTACAGGAAGTGGTAGAGAGAACACACATGCAACTACAACTCCCAAGAGGTAGCAAGAGTCTTCGCCGCTCCGTGTTCACGTGACTTTGTTCTCTCGGAGAGGGAGTCACGCGATAGGCCGCCGAGGGGGCGGGCCCCTCCCGGGGGCGGGCCCCCCCTCTCCGCCTGTCCTGGGCCCCAGTGGCCTATGGGCAGCCGGCCCAGATGGGCGCGCGGCAGGGGGTGGAGTCAGACGCTAAGCGCGGCGCGGGAGCGCGCTGGTGGTGGCGACAGTGGGGGGGCGGGGAACCTTGGCTAAGGTGACGGTGGCAGCTTAGGCGCCGGCGGCTGGCGGTGGTAGGTCTTTGTGCGGCTCGGCCCACGGCCAACTTTTTTATTCGGAACAGAACGCAACGCACGGCTTCGCGGGCTCCGCCCGGAAAGTTTGCGGGGAGCCACGACCTCCTGGCCGGCGCGGCCCGGCATGAAGTGGCGCTGAGGAGCCGCCGCCGCCGCCGCTTGAGCAGGAGCTGCAGTACCCCGCACAACGCCGATGACTACTGCAAACTGTGGCGCCCACGACGAGCTCGACTTCAAACTCGTCTTCGGCGAGGACGGGGCGCCGGCGCCGCCGCCCCCGGGCTCGCGGCCTGCAGGTGGGTGCCTGGCCGGGCGGGACCTAGGCGTCCGCTCTCTCCTTTCCCGCGCCAGCTCGCCCTTTCCCGGGTTCCCTGGTTGTCCTGAGACTGGTAACCCCGACTGTGTGCGCGTGGTGAATGAAGATGGATGTAAATAGCCGAGGCGACGTGTGGGTTGCTGCGACGTAGAAGTGGCTGCAACCAAACTAGTGAGGAACTTGACGCTGGAACACCAGTGGCTGGTGGACACTCGAGGTTTGGAGGCCGAGGGTCGGGGCCGCTGCCCAAGTGGCGTCTTGTTGTCGCTGCTTTGCCAGCGTGTTGCAGAGAAAATGTCTCTGTGAAGTACGTAAGCGCATTCGGTTTTTCATCTATTCTAGGTGGTTCTGAAGAGTCTTATTTGAAAGGTGCTCATTTTTGAAGTGTAGAATTCTCTTAAAATCAATGTACTTGTTTTTAAAAACCCATTTTGTAAGCAGTGTAAAGCTTTCGACTTCGAGCTGTGCAAGTTTATGTTTCACAGTTAATTCGAAGTGTAACTGTAACGGGACTTTTTGAAAACTGAGTTTTCTTGCTTGAGCACAGTATTTCGGAAGTATTTAGAAAGAGGAGGTTGCTTTTTCCTAGTTCTCCTTCAGAGTTCAAGAAGTCGATTTTCGTTTTACCAAAACCTTGTCTTTCGAAGATAATTTAAAGGATTTCATAAATTGGAAAAGCTGGGCACCTCAATGCTTGCAAGTCAGACCAATCAGGAAATAGGAACAAGATGACTAGGGACCAGAGCTCTCCTGTGACCTCGATTGTAATACTGTAGTTCATTAAGTTCAGTTTCCCTGTTACATTTGCTGGTGAACTTCAAAAAGGAGATGGCTAAGAGTGATCTCTGTTTATTCTTTCTGGACATTAAGTGAACTAATGTTTTTGTATTGATATTTAGTAGATCGTCCTCAAGATTTGTAATGGAAAACTTACATTAAAGAGAGGCATAAGAATTTACAGTACTGTCTTATTAGTACTTTTTAATCAATACTTGTCTTTGTCAATGTAATACATAATTTGTAATAGTTTTGTGCTGCCTGTGTTTATTTTCAGTTCTACTAATACTGTTTGGGCCCTTGTGTTGAAGATGCTATTAGGTACTTTTAGTGTATTATTGATGCAAAAAAAGGTTTCTCGAAGAGTTTGGGAGATAGGCATACCTAAACAACAGTACTTCTAGGCAGACTGGATTGTGTAGGTTATTTTGTAGTAGAAGAAGACACGGGAAAAGTAGAATTTGTGGAGAAGGTGCCGTTGACTTGTACTTAGTTGATTGGGACTAGACAAAATTTTTTCCTCGCCCCTAGACAAAATTTTTAACAATTTTTTGAATATTTTAAAATATGTACTAATAAAAATAAAAATTGGAGGAAATTACAAAAAAGATGAGCAGTTGATATCAGCACCCTTTTTCATGGGTACAAACTTGGTTTAGAGTCCACTATACAGTAAATATGTGATCAGTAGAAGTGTTAACTAAGCTAGGCATGGTGTCACATACCTCTAAAAACCTAAGTAGAAAGATCACAAATTTAAGGTTAATTGGGGCAATTCAGTGAGATTCTACATCAAAATAAAAATAAAAGGAATGGGAATGTGTGGGGATGTATTATAGGGGAAGGGAGCCCTCGAGTTTAATTCCTAGAATGGGGTGGGAGAAGGTCATCTAGAAGGAATTCAATTAAAGTTTGTAATTTGATTTATAATTAAAATTCTCACAGGTAAATATGAGCAATTTTATTTGTAAGAAAAAGTCCACTTTCAAGTGTTGCAACAAATTTGTTAAATTTTTTACTGAGGTAAATATGTAGAATAAACTGCCACTTTATTGAGTTCCAAAACGTTTTCTTCACCCCAAAAGAAAACCATGTTACCATTAAACATGTTCTCTATTATCCCTTCTTTCCTCTCAGCCTTTAGCAACCAACATCTAGTTTCTGCCTTTTGGATTTTACTTATTCCGGTTTTTTGTTTGTTTGTTTTAAGGTTTTTTTTTTTTTTTTTTTAATTTTTGAGACAGGGTCTCACTTTATCGTTCTACCTGACCCAGAGCTCACTGTGTAGCCCAGGAGAACTTCAAACTCAAAACAATCTTCCTATCTCTGCTTCCCAAGTGCTAGGATTACAGGCGTGAACCACCATGCCTGGCATTGTGGTATGTGGTACTGATTGCTGGTGGGTGTGAGTCACCATGTGGTTACCAGAGACTGAGCCTAGGACCTTGCGCTTGCAAGGCAGGTACTGGAACCACTGAGCTAAATCCCCAGCTGATTTTACTTATTCTGAATATTTCATGTTAATGAAATCATTTATGTGACCCTTTGTCACTTCTTTAACCTAATAAAATTGTTTATGTCATAGCATGTATCACTAGAATAATAGTTCATTGTGTACCTATGTATGCACACACCACAGTATTTATCCTTTCATTCACTGATGGACATTTGGGCTGTTTTCACCTTTTGTTTATTGTGAATAATGCCATTGTATTACTCTTTCTTTCTTTTCTTTTTTCTTTTCTTTTTTTTTTATTTTTTGAGACAAGGTCTCGCTTTGTGGTTCAGGCTGGCACTGAGCTCAGCCTCAAACTCACATCACAGCAATCCTCCTGCCTCTGCTTCCCGAGTGCTGGGATTATAGGCGTGAGCCACCATGCCCGGCATTGTGGTATGTGGTACTGATTGCTGCTGGGCGTGAGTATACACGCCCATAATTGTATGTGGTTGCCGGGAAATCGAACCCGGGTCCTTGTGCTTGCAAGACAGGCACCAGAACCACTGAGCTAACTCCCTGGCCCACTTTTTTTTTTTACACGGTTCTAGGGATCTGCCTTGCACTTGCCAGATAGACTCTCAGTGCCACTGAGTTATATTGTTGGCAAATACTGCTGTTGTGAACACCAAGCAGATTTTGAAATTTTGTTGAGAAATATGTGTCATATATTCAAAGTTAAATTTTCAGAATTACTTGTTCACAAAATCAGTTTTCATTTTAATAAACATAAATATGAGTATAGTATATAGTTTGAAAGAGTTAAATGGATTGACTGAATGCTCTTAGGAAGGTATTTTCAGAAGTAGGCCATGAGAATAAATTTGGTTGGTAGAATTCACATGAATGCTGGGTTCTATCAGTGTGTTTACTTGGTTGTGAGTTCTTTTCTTTTGGAATGGAAGTTCCTTGAGAGCACAGATAGTGTCTGTATTTTGTATTATCAGTGTCTGGCATAGTGCCATTACATAGCATGGTATTTGTTGAATGAATTAATAAATACAACTTAAATTGAGTCAGTACTTGATATTTTATCATGGTCAAGGAAGTTGATGAGAATTGTTTCAGTTCTTTCACTTTTATTGATTAGTTCCATGAAATAGCAGATTTTGGTAATTTTGGCCAGTATAGTTTTATATCTCAGAAAGTTTGAGAGTACTCACGGAATATCTACATTTCCAGACGAGAGACAATTTTTGTTTTGTTTGGGTTTTTTTTTTTTTTTTTTTTTTTTTTTTTTTTTTTTTTTTTTTTTTTTGAGATAGTCTTACTTTGAGTGCTGAGATTACAGCTGTGGGTCATTATATGTGCTCCGCAGAGAGCAGAGTTTTGCAAAATACCTGGTAGGGAGAGATGGAGAGTGAGGACAAGCTAAGACGCTGAATTTGGTGATTGTCCTAAGCAGACTTGTTGAAATACACTTTAGATGATTTGTTATGCTTGATAACACTGAATACTTTTGTGACTGACTTTTTACTTTTGACTGACATCAGTTATTTTTTGCAGTACTGGGGTTTGAACACAGAGCCTTTGCGTGGAGCTACATGTCAATTTTTTTTTTTTCATTTTGAGACCGAATCTTACTAAGTCACCAAGTTGCTCAGACTGTGGTTGAACTTGTGATCCACCTGCCTCAGCTTGCCAGGGTAGCAGATTACAGGCATGCACCACTACCCCTGACTCTTTATTATTATTCTCAGATGTTTTGAGATTTTTAAGACACTAGAGTCTTTTTCTTTAGCTTCCAGTGCTCTGATTTTTCCAGTTTAAATTAGTTAAACTATTATTTTGTCAAACTTTTTCTTACTACCTTTAAATTATACCTCAATAAGAAATAGGGAATTTAAAATAGGTAAGTATTTAATGTAGTCTATTGTTTGCTGTTATATAGGTTAGCTTCTGGTACTCTAGTGTATATTGATTGTATTATTTCTTTTTTATTTTTTGAGACAGGGTCTTGCTTTGTAGTTCAGGCTGACCCTGAGCTCAGCCTCAAACTCACATCACAGCAATCCTCCTGCCTCTGCCTCCCGAGTGCTGGGATTACAGGCGTGAGCCACCACGCCCGGCACTGTGGCATGTGGTACTGATTGCTGCTGGGCTTGAATCTCCATGCCCAGTATTGTATGTGGTTACTGGGATTGAACGGGGCCCTTGTGCTTGCAAAACAGGCGCTGGAACCACTGAGCTAAATCCCTGACCTTGATTGTATTATTTCTAATTTAGTTTGATATTATAATCACAAATTTAAAGTTTCCTTATAAATGTTGATTTTCTAGTCTTCTATGAGAGTCACTGGGCAGAATGTGTGCCATACTATTGCTGTTTCTTAAAAGAGAACTATATTAATACAGTAATATTTTTGTAAGAAATCTCTATTATGATATATATAATTTTATCAGATAGTATTTTAATATACAGTTTTTGTATATTAAAGTATATAAAAACTTTTATGTGAAAGTGTGAAAAACTGAGCTAAATCTCCAGCCTGAAGATCATTCATTTTTAATTAGATTTTTCCACTTTTTTGAATTAAGTTGTGACTGACTGGCAGGATGTAAAAGGTGGTTGACTTGCTAACCATTCTAAGTATAATTGGATATTTAAATAAGGATGAAAAGGAAGTTGCTTGTATGGTTTCCTGTAGAAATTTAATGGTGTGTTTATACAGCCCATTCCATATTGTACAGAATTCGATTGTTGTTAATCTATATTTCCATACTATAAGTCAGCATTTTATATAGATTTGAATGCAGTGAGAATATATATATATATATATATTTTTTTTTTTTTTTTTTGAGATAGGGTCTCGCTTTGTAATTCAGGCTGGCCCTGAGCTCAGCCTCAAACTCACATCACAGCAATCCTCCTGCCTCTGCCTTCCGAGTGCTGGGATTACAGGCGTGAGCCACCACGCCCAGCACTGTGGTATATGGTACTTGTTGCTGCTGGGGTGAGTCTCCACGCCCAGTATTGTTATGTGGTTACCGGGGATGAACCCAGGCCCTGTGCTTGCAAGACAGGTGCTGGATCCATTGAGCTATATCCCCGGCCCAGTGAGAATATGTATTAAATGACCGAGTCAGTGGTAAACATTTCAATGTTTCACCTGGAAAAATAATTTAAAATTCTGTTTCTTTGCTGTTTCTTTGCTGTTTCCTGATCAGGCTTTAACAATGTTCCTGGGGGTATGAGCAGAATTCTGTGGTGGAGATTAGTGACCATATGTTTGAGTTAAGCATGAGGAAAAACTGAGGGGAGAAAAATAGCAGTGTCAGCTGGGTATCGTGATGCACACCTCTGATAACCCGCTAATACTCTGACAGGCTGAGGGAGGAGAAAGGTAAGTTTGAGCCCACTTTGTACAATGTAGTGACTTAGGGACCCTATCTCCCAAACAAAAACCTTTAAAAAGAAGAAAAAGCAATTTAAGAATAGATGTAGTTTAGGTGAATGCCCTGGCTTCAATCTCCAGTACTGCCAAAAAACAAAAACAAAAAAGATATATATTTTTAAAGGGTCAGTGTCATTATTTTGTTAATAGAGCTGTCATTCTAAGAGTTTTGATTTTTCTTGGCTTTCTTAGGTTTTCCAATTTATTAATATAGAGAGATATTTTGGTATGTTCTCTGAAGTAATAGAGGTTTTTACTGTTGTTTTTATGTTTAAAAAAAACAAACAAATATATGACTACGTACAATTATGAACACGCCCAAGACACAGTGAAGGTTCAGGAAGGTTTGTATATTTATGGGCATTTAAGCATTAATTTAGGGCAAATTATAGAATTAATTTATTATTATGACCTTTCTGTAGCAACACATTTTTCATAAAGTCTAATATGTTTCTATTTGTATTTTAATTTTTAATTAATTAATTAATTATTTGGCACCAAAGATTGAACTCAGGACCTTGTACTTTCCAGGCAGGCGTAGTGCCACTAGGCTACGTCCTCAGTCCTGAATATGTTTTTATTGAAGGCATAGTCTAAGCTGGGTGAGTTGGTTGGTTGGTTGGTTGGTTTGGTTTTAAGACAAGGTCTTGGGGCCGGTGATTTAGCTCAGTGGTTCCGGGCACCTGTCTTGTAAGCACAGGGACTCGGGTTCGATCCCT
>PVIR01000598.1:31223-49291 GCA_004026965.1 Petromus typicus
TCCTCCTGCCTCTGCCTCCCGAGTGCTGGGATTACAGGCGTGAGCCACCACGCCCGGCACTGTGGTATGTGGTACTGGTTGCTGCTGGGTGTGGGTCTCCACACCCAGTATTGTTATGTGGTTACCGGGGAATCGAACCCGGGCCCTTGCGCTTGCAAGACAGGCGCCGGAACCACTGAGCTAACTCCCCGGCCCAGATTTTAAACTTTTAATTTTAAAAATTACAGTAAAACTAGTACTTTTTTTGTGTAGAGATTTGAATTTTAATGTGTGTAAATTCTTATGGCACAAATATAGTCAACATAAAACAGTTCTATTACCCTAAGAATAAAAAACACCCTCCTTTTTTAGTCATATCTTCCAGCTCTAATCACTGGCATCCACTGATCTGTTCTCTATCACTGTAGTTTTGTTGTCTTTGAGGATGTCATATTTAAAAGTGGAATTATACAGTATATATAACTTTGAGACATAATGTCTTTGAGATTTTCTTAAGCTGTATTATCAGTAGCATTCTTTTTTTGTTCAGTAAATGTTCCATTGTGTAAAGGCGTTTAGGTTTGTTTTTATTTTTGTGATTAGAAATAGAAAGCTGTGAACATTTGTATATAAGTTTTTGTGTTAATATAGTAGTCATTTCTAGAGAACACATCAAGAAGTGAAATTGCTGCATCTTATGTAAGTGTTTTATTTGAAACTGCCAGTTTTTTAGAGTAGCCATCCTATTTTATGTTCCTATTAGCATTTTATGAATGTGTCTGTTTCTTTACAACCATGTCTATAGAATTTTAAATTTTTGCTCAGTCTTATAAACCATAAAAATACCTTCATATCCTTACTGCTTGGAACAGGCAAGCTACCAGCGGGTGTTAGGGGCTATTCTTGCCACTGGAGAGAGCATCTCCTGGCATTTCTCTGTTCTCTGCTGCCAGCAAATTCAGTGTTACTAGCTTTGGCCACTGCCTGCTTTTGGTGCCAGTGACCTTTCATGTTACCAGCTCTAGCTACTGGTCGCTTGGCACCTGTGACCTTTGGGTGACACTGCCTCTTAATGTACCAGCTCACCATGCTCTACTCAAGATAGAATTGCCAGTAGGCAAAAATATGCTATCTGAAAGATGCATTATTAGAACTTAGGCTGTGGTATAGGTTGACCTGCTAAGGATATAGGAAGATTGCTTAGTAGCAATGAAAGGTGGGCTAGCACAGGCATAATGTAGCCTGGTGTGGTTAGGAGGCCTTGTGGACCTGATCAAGGAGGGGTATAGAAGATTGGAGTCATTCCGAGAGGCTGCCAGGCACAGTCATCTAGGGTAAGTCCTTGCCTACAGCTTGCTTTAGCCAAAGCAAATAAGTACTGGAGCAGCCATGGGGCCCTGTTGAAGCCAGCTCTCATGGTAGGGAATTTGGGTGGGTTAGTCCCAAAAGAAAAACAATTACCTCCTGGAAAGCCTTGAACCCTTCTCTCTTGTCTCACCTTGTTTTACAGATACGACTTTCTTTTATAAAAGCATTTGTTAGTTTTAGATGATATTTTCTGATTATCACTTTGAAAATGTGAGAATAAAGAAAAATTGTCATTACATGTAATATATAATAATTATGATACATTTTAAAAATGACTCTTTAGTGGAGCTAATGACATACATTTTGTGTCCCACATCTTTCTCCCAAGATTATCATTATTATTATTATTTGCTTTTTCATCTAATTTATACATCTAAGTTTTCTAATTTATTGTTTTGTTGACTTTTTTTTTGGCTTCTTCCCATAGATCTTGAGCCAGACGATTGTGCATCCATTTACATCTTTAATGTAGACCCACCTCCATCTACTTTAAACTCACCACTTTGCTTACCACATCATGGATTACCGTCTCACCCTTCTGTTTTGTCACCATCGTTTCAGCTCCAAGGTCATAAAAGCTATGAAGGAACTGCTGATGTTCCCGAATCTAAATATAGCCCATTAGGTGGTCCCAAACCCTTTGAGTGCCCAAGTATTCAAATTACATCTATTTCTCCTAACTGTCATCAAGAAACAGATGCACATGAAGATGACCTACATATAAATGACCCAGAAAGGGAATATTTGGAGAGACCTTCTAGAGATCATCTCTATCTTCCTCTTGAGCCATCCTACCGGGACTCTTCCCTTAGTCCTAGTCCTGCCAGCAGCATCTCTTCTAGGAGCTGGTTTTCAGATGCATCTTCTTGTGAATCTCTTTCACACATTTATGATGATGTGGACTCAGAGTTGAATGAAGCTGCTGCCCGATTTACTCTTGGATCCCCCCTGACTTCTCCAGGGGGCTCACCAGGGGGCTGCCCTGGAGAAGAGTCTTGGCATCAACAATATGGACTTGGGCATTCCCTGTCACCCAGGCAATCTCCTTCCCACTCACCTAGATCCAGTATCACTGATGAGAATTGGCTGAGTCCCAGGCCAGCCTCAGGACCCTCATCAAGACCTACTTCCCCCTGTGGGAAACGGCGGCACTCTAGTGCTGAAGTTTGTTATCCTGGGCCCCTTTCACCCCATCACTCACCTCTTCCCTCTCCTGGTCATTCCCCTAGGGGAAGTGTGACAGAAGATACCTGGCTCAATGTTTCTGTCCACAGTGGAACGGGGGTTGGCCCTGTACTTTTTCCTTTTCAATACTGTATAGAGACTGATATCCCTCTGAAAACAAGGAAGACATCTGAAGATCACGCTGCCATACTACAAGGAAAACTAGAACTCTGTTCAGATGATCAAGGGAGTGTATCACCATCCCGGGAGACGTCGATAGATGATGGCCTTGGATCACAATATTCTTTAAAGAAAGATTCATCTGGTGACCAATTTCTTTCAGTTCCTTCACCCTTTACCTGGAACAAACCAAAGCCTGGCCACACCCCAATATTTCGGTGAGTTGGTAGATACAGCTGCTGATCATTTTTCATGTGTATAAGTCATTGGTAGCATATGATTATGTTATCTACTTAAAATTGATCATTTTTTTCTCTTCATTCTGTCTTTCCCTTTCCTTTCATCCTCATCTTCCTCCTCTCTTACTTTTCCCTTTCCTTTTCTCCTTCCATTTTCCCTCCCTTTTCCCCTTCTTCTCTTTCTTTACCCCATTTTTATTTTTATTTTTATTTCTTTTTTTTTTTTTTTTCTTTGAGACACAAGAGTCTTGCTATATATAGTTTAGTCTGGCCTTAAACTCAGTGTGTAGGCCCAGGTCAGCCTCCAATTTAATGGCCTATCACCTCAGTCCCCCATGTGCTGGGATTACAGCATGCACTATCATGCCTGGTTTATTTTCCTTTAAGTCTTAAAAGTATTTTTAGAGGGTCAGAAATTTAGGTCAGTGGTTCTGGCGCCTGCCTAGCAAGCACAAGGTCCTGAGTTTGATACCACATACAACAATGCTGGGCGTGGTAACTCAAACCTGTAAGCACAATATTCTAACTACAGACCACAATGCAGGGCACAGTGGCTCACAGCTATAATCCTAGCACTTGGGAGGCTGAAGCAGGAGGATTGCTGAATTCAAGGCTGAATTCAGGACCAGCCTGAACTACAAAGGGGGACCCTGCCTCAAAAAACTAAAAAAAAAAAAAAAAAAATGTAATTCTGGGCCCGAGATTTAGCTCAGTGGTTCCCACATCTGCCTTGCAAGTGTAAGGTCCCAGAGTTCGATCCTGGTAACCACATACAACAATGCCAGGCATGGTCAGTCACGCCGACCAGCAATCAGTACCACATACCACAGTGCCAGGCATTGTGGCTCACACTGTAATCCCAGCACTGGGAGACATAGATAGAAGGATTGCTGTGAGTTTGTGAGTTTGAGGCTGGCCTAGGCTACATAGTGAGCTCGGGGCCAGCCTGGACTGCAAAATGAGACCCTGTCTCAAAAAAAAAAAGTAGTAATCTTTGTGTTCAGATGATTCAAATATCAAAAAGAAGAGTGTTCCACTAAATTTCCTTGGTAAAATGAGAATATATTAGTATAAAATAAAAAAACATATACCATATAAAAAGTTTTTAAAAACCCTCTTATTAGTATGAATACTCTAGAATCCTCGTCTCTAGATAAATATAATGTGGAATCTTTGCAACTGAAGACATCACTTTAAAAAAAAAAGGTAGCTTCACTATGTAGTTAATTCTAGTCTTGAACTCACTAGATAGCCCAGACTCGCTTTGAACTCCTGCCTCCACCTCCTGAGTGCTAGGATTACAGGCATGCACCACCACGTCCAGCGAAGACATCACTTTAGTTTCTGAGATTTATTTTATTCCTATGGGTTTGCTTGTATCTGCAGAACAAGTACAAAACTAACAGTTTATAAAATTGACCTATTGTTTTAGACTCATAAAAATTACTATGTTAGCCAAGCATGGTGGAACGTACCTGTTATCCTGGCATTCTGGGAGAGTGAGACAGAAGGATAGCAAGTTACAGCCCATCCTGGGCATTTCAGCAACTGAAGACCCTGTCTCAAATTAAAAAAAAAATAAAAGTTTGGGGCTGTAGCTTTATATGAAGACCCTGAGTTCAATCCCCAGTACTACAGAAAATTTTAAAAAATAATAATACCTTTGAGCTATACAGTAGTAGGAAAACTTAAACTGGCATGAGTACATTGAAGGAAATAATGGTATCATTAGGAGTGATACCATGTTAAAGATTAAAAGGTAGCTGCTTGAGCATGGTAGCACACACTTGTAATCTCAGCATTTGGGAGGCAGAAGCAGGAAGATCATCAAGAGTTTGAGGCTAGCCTTGGCTACATAGTGAGCTCAAGGCCAGCCTGAACTACATAGCAAGACTCTTATTTTAAAAAATAAAAACAAAAACAAAGAGTAATAATGAATGAAGGAAGGTATGTATGTTAGAAGAGAAATTAAAAATCCTACTTTAACAATCACTAAATGTTACTTTTTACCATAGATCATTGTAGTTTGATATCCATTAATAATTGAGCTACAGATATCTAATTTATTTGTTTTGTTTTGGTGTTGTTGTTAGATGATTATTGTTTTATTTTGAGTTGTTGTTGTTTGTTTTGCTTTGTTTTGGTTGGTTTATTTTGCAGAATTGGGGATCAAGCCAGGGCCTACACATGTGAGGCAAGCAGTCTACCAGTGAGCTATAACCCCAGCCTGTCTTCTTTCCTTTTTCTCTCTTCTTCTGTTCCTCCTTTGTACTAGGGATTGAACCTAGGACCTTTGCTCTGAGCTATCCTGGTAACCACATACAACAGTGCCAGGCATGGTCAGTCACACCAACCAGCAATCAGTTCCAGGACAGATTCTGTCCTGTTTTAATTTTTTATTTTGGGACAAAGTCTCACTAAGTCATTAAATTGCCCAAGCTTGTCCCTGAGCTTGTAATCCTCCTCCCTGCCTGCCTCCCAGATTGCTAAGTTTACAGGCATGCACCACCACACCTGACTTAATATGTTATTTTCAAATTCTGTATTTTCAGTGTTCGTACATCTAAACAGACCTTTTGGCTTTCAAGATATTTAAATTATTTCATTGATCAAGTTTTTAAAAGTGTCGTTTAGCCAAGTGTGGCTGTAATTACCTGCCTGTAATCCCAGCACCCAGGAGGCTGAGGCAGGAAAATTGCTGCAAGTTTGAGTGCAGTCTAGGCTACATAGTACATTCAAGACCAGCTTGAACAACATAGCAATTCCCTGTCTAAAAAACAAAAAAAATTCTCATTTAACATATTCATGACAGGTCTGTAATTTGTATATCTCACTGCTGAACAGCTCTGAACCACCTATGATTGAAGCCAGTGGCAATATGTTAAAGATTATTTCATGTTCAGGGCCAGGGGTTTACCTAGTGACATTGCACCTGCCTTGCAAGCGAAAGGTCCTGAGTTCAATCCCTGGTACCACAAAACAAAGATATTTCGTGTTTTATAGTTAAGTGCATAGTGAAATATTTACCTTAAATTGTAATATATTTTTAAATATAAACAGTTTTTCAGAGAGATGAGAAAAGAGTAATAGAGAAGTAGAAGGGGAAATATGTCTGACTTCTATAAATTTCTACCAGAGAGAGATGGTTACATACTGAAATTGAGAGCAGAATTTTAGATTTTTGGAGAGATACTCAGAAACATAGAGGCATATATCTTTTGCTTTAAGAAATCAAAATATTTTTAGTTTTGGTGGGTTTTGTAATTATGTACACATAGTTGAAAAACAGTTTTAGTTTTATAAATTGTTAGAATTTGTCCTTTTAGAAGAAAATATGGAAAACCAAAAAGTAGGCAAAACACATTTTAGTCTTCAGATTAAAGAATCATTTATTAAGCACCTGCTAAGCAGTGTTAATGTTAAGTGAACTTGTGTTTTGGCATACTTCGTTTCAGAGATGACAAGTATTGGCAAAGAAATAATTTGAATTGCTGGCAACAATAACATTGTGTTCAGCATCTTTGTGTGTTTTGTTTTAGTACATCTTCATTACCTCCATTAGACTGGCCTTTACCAACTCACTTTGGACAATGTGAACTAAAAATAGAAGTGCAACCTAAAACACATCATCGAGCCCATTATGAAACCGAAGGTAGCCGAGGAGCAGTAAAAGCATCTACTGGGGGCCATCCTGTTGTGAAGGTATGAGAATTCTGAGGCTTGTAGCCAGTTCATTTAGAAACTACAGAGCCCAAAGAGAAACATTAGATCTGTTTCGTATGCTTGAAGATATGGGTATACTTGTGCACTGAGTTTTCTTTCCTAGTTCTCCTAATTGCCTTTCCAGCTGGGGAAAGAAGATTATAGTAGTTGAAGAACTGTTTTTCTGATTAATAAAAGATCATTATGTTTATAGTATAATTTAAGTAACATAGAAAGCTAAAAAGAGTAAAGTAGTAAAATATCCAGAATCTGTTTCACCCCAAAATAAACTAGAAAAATGAATTGAAATTTTTAAAAGAATAGTGTATTAGCTTTCTGTCACTATGACAAACTATACAAGGTAATGAATTTGTGAAGAGAAGAGGTTTATTTTGGCTGACAGTTTTAGAGGCCAGTGATTGAGCGTGGTCATTGGCCAGTCTTGGGGTCTGTGCTAAGACAGTACTGTATCATGGCAGAGTGTGTAGCAGATGGAACAACTTGCTTTATGGAGGCTGGAAAGTAGTAAAAAGAAAGAAGAAAAAGACCAAGTTCCACTATCCCCTTTACTGGGCTCACATCCCCATTGCCCTAACTTCTTCCCAGTAGAGCCTTCTCTTATAGTTTCTGCCACCTCCCTATAACACCACAGACTGAGAGCTAAGCCTTTAACAAATGAGCATTGCATAAACCTAACCAGGTAGGGTTATGTTGAACAGTACTTATTTTTATTTGAATTTATTAAAATAAAACTAAAATGTAATTTTTAAACTTACATATTTGATATATTTGAAATATATTTCCTATATTAATGTTTTGAATCATAACATAAAATTAAAATATGGTTTAGGTTAGCCAGGCACACACCTATAATCCCAGCACTTGAAAGGCTAAGGCAGTAAGATCACTTCAAATTCAAGGCCAGCCTGGGATACATAGTAAATTCAGGGCCAATCTGAACTACATAGCAAGACCCTCAAAAAATATTTTGTTGGGCCGAGGATTTAGCTCAGTGATTCTGCTGCCTACCTTGCAAGCACAAGGTCCCAAGTTTGATCCCCAGTAACCACATACAATAATGCTGGGTGTGGAGACTCCAGCAGTTAGTGCCACATACCCCAGTGCCGGGCGTGGTGGCCCACACCTGTAATCCCAGCACTCAGAGGCAGGCATGAGGATTGCTGCCTTGGCAACATAGTGAGCTCAGGGCCAGCCTGAACTATAAAGCGAGACCCTGTCTCAAAAATAATTTTTTTTGTTATGCTCCTTTCAAATAAAACTAAACTATGCTTTTCTGTGTAGTATACTATATACTATAGGTTTGTTTTACTTGAATGGAGCATAACAAAAATGAAACTCAAGTAAAACTAAGAACTACTGAATCCTCCTGCCTCTGCCTCCTGAGTGCTGGGATTACAGGCGTGAGCCACCACGCCCGGCACTGTGGTATGTGGTACTGGTTGTTGCTGGGCGTGAGTTTCCACACCCAGTATGGTATGTGGTAACCGGAATGAACCCAGGTCCTTGCGCTTGCAAGACAGGCGCCAGAACCACTGAGCTAACTCCCCTACCCGGAACTACTGAATCTTAACATATGATTTTTTTAAAAAATCCTTAAAAGATCTAAGAAAAAAAAAATTAAATCATTGGGCTCATTGAGACTTAGAGAGCATGAATTGACCCCTTGATTTGATTAATAATTGTCTTTCTTCCTTCCTTTTCTCTGGCTTTTGTGACCTGGATTTGATGCTTGTCTTATTTTCAGATCCACAGCAACTTTTCATTTTTCTTTTTTAGCCTTAATCCTACATGTAGTTGGATTTAGTGCTCACTTTTAGTTCTTTTTCATTTATGTAATTAAATGTTTTATGATTTATCATTATTACCTGAACGTTTCATAGTTTTGGACAAAGATTTATATTTTAAGCAGGTTTTAAGATGGTTTGTAACAAAAAGTGTCAGGAAAATACAACAAAGGAATTTTATTATTCCCAAACTGAGGCAGTAGTGTCACTTGAGTGCAGGAATTTGATACCAGCCTGAGCTACACAGCAAGACCCAATCTCAAGAAAGAAAAGAAGAGAAACAAAACAACAAAGGAATTCTGTCCTTTGTTATTAGTCTTTTTTTTTTTTTTTAGGTTTTTTGAGACAGAGTCTCGCTTTGTGGTTCAGGCTGGCCCTGAACTCAGCCTCAAACACATCACAGCAATCCTCTTGCCTCTGCCACCCTAGTGCTGGGATTACAGGCGTGAGCCACCACGACCAGTATTGTATGTGGTTACTGGGAATCGAACCTGGGTCCTTGTGCTTGTAAGACAGGCTCTGGAACCACTGAGCTAACTCCCCAACCCTTTGTTTTTTCTTTTAAGACATGATCTTGCTCTGTAGCCCAGGCTGGCCTCAAACTCCCTACAGCCCTTCTGCCTCAGCCTCCCAAGTACTGGGATTATATGTGTATTCCACCACACCTGATGATAACCTGTTCTTTATGTGAAAAAATTTTTCATACTTTATGTCTATATATATTTCCTACTCATTTGTTTTGTCCTTTACTAAGGTGACTCCATTTATTATTCAGATGTTGACTGGTCTTTTTTTTTAATTTTTTTTAGGTTTTTTGAGACAGGGTCTCGCTTTGTGGTTAGGCTGGTCCTGAGCTCAGCCTCCAACTCACATCACAATCCTCCTGCCTCTGCCTCCCGAGTGCTGGGATTACAGGCGTGAGCCACCACACCCAGCACTGTGGTATGTGGTACTGGTTGCTGCTGGGTGTGGGTCTCCACGCCCAGTATTGTTATGTGGTTACCGGGGAATCGAACCCGGGCCCTTGCGCTTGCAAGACAGGCGCCGGAACCACAGAGCTAACTCCCTGGCCCTTTTTTTTTAGTTTTTGAACAGGGTCTGGCTTGGCCCTAGTTCAGGTTGGCCCTGAGCTTACTATGTAGCACAGGTGAGCCACAGACTCAACAGCAATCCTCCTGCCTCTGCCTCCCGAGTGCTGGGATTACAGGTGTGAGCCACCATGCCCAGCTCTATGGTATGTGGTACTGATTGCTGGTGTCTGGTTACTGGGGATTGAACCTGAGTCCTTGCGCTTACAAGGCCACTGCCAGAACTACTGGGCTAAATCCCTGGCCCATTAAATTTGATTTTTAGGTAGGGTCTTCTTAAGTTGTGAAGGTTGGGTTTCAACCTGTGATCTTTCTCCCTTAACCTCCTGAGTGGCCGGGATTGCAGATATATTTCATCATATCTGACTTGTTTTGGATTATAACTTGATTCTTCAACTCCACTTTTTAACTTATGTCTTACTATATTTGGCCTTTTGGTTTCTTGAATTTGTATTCAGTTTTTTAAGTGTGTCAAGCAATTGATTTCTGAATTTCATGAGCTATATATATATTTTTGAAGGGAAAGTTTTGTTTTCTTTTCAGTTATGTCCCTTAGGGTGGGCACAGTGGGGCATCCCTATAATCCCAGCACTGGAAAGGTTAAAGCAGGAAGATCACCATGAGGTCAGCCAGGACTCTATAGTGAGTTCAAAGCCAGCCTGAAATACAAAATGAGACTTTGTCTCCAAAAAAAAAAGCAAAATAACCAAAAAATCCTTTTAATGTTTTATTTTTTCTTTAAGTAAAAACAGGAACAAGAATCTTAAATTATAAAGACATAATTGCCACACCTTTTGTCCCTATTTTGTTTGAGAGCCTTGGTGTATATCCAGTGCAGATGAGAGTAAAGAGATAGAGAATTAGGTCATAGTCATTCTTGTTGGGTTTAGCTCAAGAAAGTAGACAGTACTGTGTGTTAATAGCTTATTCCTAGCGTTATCACATGTATCATATTTTCATGAGTGTTGCTTTTTCCCCCAGTACAACACATTTTGGAAGGTAGTAATCCTTGGTGACCTTTTCTCCTTCTGTCAAAGGCCCTGGGACAGGATGATGGTCTATGATTTTTTTTTTTAAATAGAAAATACTGGGTTAGTAGGGTGCTTGCCTAGCACACATAAGGCCCTTTCTCATCATCACTAGAAGGAGAGAAGAAAAGACCTAAATAACAGCATACACAGGGAATAGGACTTGTTTTTTCTTTTTCTCTGAGCCCTCTCCTCCTGGCTTAAATGGCAGTTCCATTTTATTTATTTATTTATTTATTTATTTTGTAGTTTTTTGAGACAGGGTCTCACTTGATACTTTAGGCTGACCCTGAGCTCACTGTGTAGCCCAGGTGAGCCTCAAACTCACAGCAATTCTCCTGGTTCTACCTCCCGAGTGCTGGAATTACAGGCATGAGCCACCATGCCCAGCATTGTGGTATGTGGTGCTGATTGCTGGTGGATGTGAGTCACCACACTTGGCATTGTTGTATGTGGTTACTGGGGATTGAACCTCGGCCCTTAAGCTTGCAAGGCAGGCGTCAGAACTACTGAGCTAAATCCCCAGCCCTCCATTTTACTTTCATAAGAAATTGTATACTGTTTTTTCTATATTTGTGATACCCACTTACATTATCACCAACAATGTGTAGTGAATCACTTTTCCATGTATCTTTGCCAACACTTGTCCTTTTTTTTTTTTTTTTGGTTTTTTGAGGCACAGCATGTTTTTATGTAGTTTAGGCTGACATTGAACTCATGTAGGCCAGGCTGGCTTTGAACAAGCATATCCTCCTGCCTCAGCCTCCTGAATGCTGGGATTATAGGCATGGGCACCATGCCCAACACTTGCTATCTTTTTTATTATAGCCATTCTAACAATTATGAAGTGACAGCTCCCTGTGGTTTTAGTTTGTATTTCTCCCCTAATTAATGATATTGACCATGTTTTCAAATTCCTGTGTATATTTTGAGGGATATCTATTAAGCCCTTTCCCTATTTTTTAATTGGATTATTTTTTTGCTTTTAAATTATTTCTGTTCCATATCCATACTGTATTTTAAAATTAATTTTATTATTATTACTTTTTTTTTTTTACCAGAGTAAAGAGCTTTAAACTGGGTTCAACAATAAAACCTGTGTATTATGGATAGTAACTGTTTATTGGATCTGTAATTTGTACCCATTTTCTCTTATCCTGTAGGCTGTCTCTTTAGTCTGTTTCTTGTATCCTTTGTTGTGTAGAAGCTTTTTAGTTTGATGTAATTCCTCTTGTCCATTTTTGCTTTTGTTGTTTGTGTTTTTGGAATAATGTCCAAAAATGTATTGCCCAGGCCAAACTTACAAAATTTTTCCTTGTGTTTTTGTCTAGTAGTTTTGACTTCTGGGTTTTATAAGTTTTTAATCATTTTGAGTTGATTTTTGTGTGTCTACTATAACAAAGGCCTGATTTTTCTGCATGTGGATGTGCAGTTTCTCCAATACCATTTATTAAAAAGACTGTTCTTAACCAGTGTGTTCTTAGCCACGCCTTTGTCAGAAATTGGTTGTCTTGAAAGAATCTTTTCTTCTTAAGAACTTTTCTTTGATTTTCCTTAGGGTTACCTACTTACAGTTTTGATGTGCTTGCTATAAACTGGAGGGCCTAAGTTAACATTCCCTGCAATCTATTTACTCACTTTTGTTACTACTCTTCCTAGTGGTTGAAGGTGTGTATTGGTTAGCAGCTCTACTATTCTGCATCATAATCTTCTGTTTCATATTCTTCATCTTACTCCTACCATCTTATATCACCATGCTTTGAATTTTATAGATCAAAGTTTGTTTGTTTGGTTTAACTGGTAGGTTTTGGCTGTTTCTTCATCCTCAACACATACATTTTAGTTTTTTAGGTATTAGGGGAAGAAGGTTGTGGTACTACTTCATTCCATTGTCCTTATTTAAAGCTTCTCTGTTTTACTAGTACCAAAGCAATATAAGTTGTGCATATGAAAGCAGGGCACCAAATAAAAAGTGGAAGTGATGTTTGAGTCTACATACTCCACCACACTTGCAAGGTTGGCTCCATAGGGAGCATTTTCTATTTGTATGTTCCAGTTTCTGAAATCACATTCTTGCCACTAACAGAGGTGCCTTTTCCAGCAGCTGAAAAAACAGTCAGCTTTCTTTGCTATTCTGAGTGTTTTTAAGCGTCAGAAAGAAGGGATTGGACTTGGAATGTCACTCGAGGATAAAGTGCTTGCCTAGCATGTGCAATGCCCTGGGTTTGATCCCCAGAGCTGCAGGGAGTTGGGTTAAACTGATGAGGTATACCTGTAATCCTAGCATTTGGGAAGCTAAGGCAGTACAGTTGTGAGTTCCAGACCATCCTAGGTTAAACAGCAAGTTTAAAGATAGCCTGGACTGGGCTGGGGATTTAGCTCAGTGGTTCCAGCGCCTGTCTTGCAAGTGCAAAGGCCCGCGTTCCATTCCCCAGTAACCACTGGAGACTCATGCCCAGCAGCAATCAGTACTACATACCACAGTGCCAGGCATGATGGCTCACGCCTACAATCCCAGCACTTGAGAGGCAATGGCAGGAGGATTGCTGAGTTCAAAACTGAGCTTAGGACCAGCCTGAACTACAAGGTGAGACCCTGCTCAAAACAAAAAGACCCTATTTAGACTGGGTATGGTGGCATATGCTTATAATCCTAACACGTGGGAGACTGAGGCAGGAGCATTGCCACAAGTTTGAGGCCAGCCTGGACTTCATAGTGAGCTCAGGACCAGCCTGAAATACAAAGCAAGACCTTGTCTCAAAAAAATAAAAAATACTTTATTGTACTCGATACATTCTTTTTGTTTAGTTTTTTAAAATTATATAAGAATATATCTGTAAAGTACACAGATCTTAAGGTGTACACCTCAAATTTTAATACAAAGCATACATACTCATAAAACTACTAGTCAGATTACTTTGTAAAGCATTTAAGAATCCCTGAAAGCTCCCTGTTCCCTTCCCAGTTTGTACCACCCTATCCACCCAGAAGTAATCATATTTGTCTGATCTCTAGTCACTGTAGATTAGTGTAGTGTTTTTCTGTTAGATATTAAACTCAGGGCCTTACACGTTAGGCAGGTGCTCTGCCATTGAACTAAACTCCCAGCTGTAGGTTAATTTTCTTATTCTTCAACATCATGTAGATGAAATGATATAGTATATGTTATTTTCTATCTAGATTCTTTTCCAGTGTTATGACTGGGATTCATCCTATTTTTATTTTTATTTTGGAGGAAATTTACCCTTTAAAAAAATATTTTTTCTTTTCCATTACTGTATGTTCCTTTGTCCGAATTTGTTACCATTCTTTTAATTGCTATCCTGTGTTTAGGCATTTAGATTGTATCTGAGACAATTATAAATAAAGCTGTGTGCTTTCTTTTATGTTCTGTTTATTAAAATGACTTTTGGTGGGCAACACATTCACTTTTTTCCTGGATACATGTCCAGAACCAGAATTACGTCTTTTCCAGAGTAGTTTTAACAATTTCTTCCTATCCACTATCTGAATATTCTACCTTTTAGATTTTCATCAGTGCCAACACTTGATTGATGATCTTTTAATTTTAACCATTTGTTAAGGATATAATGAGACCTTCATATAGCATTAGTTTGTGATTTCCTTATGACCAGTGATATTGAATACCCTTTTAAAATTTTTTTGGATATCGGATTTTTTTTTTTTTTTTTTTTTAGACAGGGTCTTGCTTTGTAGTTCAGGCTGGCACTGAGCTCCAGCCTCGGTGAGCCTCGAACTCAAAGCAATCCTCCTGACTCTGTCTCCAGAGTCCTGGGATTACAGGCCAGCATTGTTGTATATAGTTACTGGAGATGGAACTAGGCATCTTGCACTTGCAAGGCAGCCACCAGAACCACTAAATCCCCGGGCAACATTTAGATATCTTTTTAATGATTTATAACTTTTCAGTGTATTGGATGCACACCCTGTGTCACATGATACTGTATGTGTATTGCCAATGAAATTTCCTCTTGTAATTTTTTTACTTTCTTTTTTCCTTCCTTCCCTCCTTTCTTCTCTTTTTTCCTCTGTCTCTCTTTTTTTTTTGAGACAGGATCTCGCTTTTGTAGTTCAGGCTGGCCCTGAGCTCAGCCTCCAACTCACATCATAGCAATCCTCCTGCCTCTGCCTCCCAAGTGCTGGGATTGCAGGCGTGAGCCACCATGCCCGGCACTGTGGTATGGGGTACTGGTTGCTGCTGGGGTGAGTCTCCACGCCCAATATGGTATGTGGTTGCCAGGGAATCGAACCCGGGCCCTTGCGCTTGCAAGACAGGCACCAGAACCACTGAGCTAACTCCCAGGCCCCCAGACCCCATCCTTTTAAACAAGAACAACAACAAATAATTTGTAATACTACTTTATTAACCTGAAATAGAAATGCAGAGATAATATGATTGAGGAAACATAATTTTGAAAATATCAATATGCTATAATATTAAGATTAAATAAATACAGAAACAAATTTACATTAAAAAGTATGTTTTGAGCCAAGGATGTAGCTCAGTGGCACCATACCTGCCTGGCCAGCAGTCATGAGTTCAACCCGCAGTACAAAATTTAAAAAGTATATTTCACAATAAAGTCTTCTACTAACTGTAGAGGGCACAGTGAAGTTGTCAGACAATTATACTTGAATTTATGTTTTGCCTATACAAAGCCAGGTATAGTTGATCAGCAACCTACATTCAATGAATAGCATTTTTGGCGATGACATGACTTTCTGAAATGGTGAGGTTATTATATGATATTGATATTCATTAAAAAATCATATTTGTGGGCCAGAGATTTAGCTCAGTGGTTCTGGTGCCTGCCTAGTAAGCATAAGGTTTGAGTTCATTCCCCTGTAACCACATACAATACCAGGCGTTGTGGCTCAAGCCTGTAATCTCAGCACTCAGAAGGCAGAGGCAGAAGGATTGCTGTGAGTTCAAGGCTAACCTGGGCTAGCTTGAGTTCAGGGACTAGCTTGAACTACAAAACAAGACCCTGTCTCAAAAAACTTTTAAAAAAAATCATATTTATTGAACATTTTGCATTTAACTGTACTAAGGTTTTTTTTCTCTAAGTTTATAAACTTACCTTTTCTTTTTGGAGACAAAATCTCACTTTGTAGTTTAGGCTGGTCTGAGCTCTGCCTTGAACTCAGCAATCCTCCTGCCTCTGCCTCCTGAATGCTGAGATTACAGGCATAAACCACCACGCCTGGCTTTGTGGTATGTGGTTACTGATTGCTGATGAGTGTAAGTCACTAAGCCCCGCATTGTTTTATGTGGTTACAGAAATCGAACTCAGGATCTTGCACTTGCTAGACTGGCACAGGAACTACAGAGTTAAATTTCTGTCCCTCATAAACTGATCTTTATATATGAATGTCTGGTGGGACATTAAAGAGGTAGTGTAACATTGGGTAGTTCTTCACTCTTAAGAACTGTGATTATTCCTGTATTAAAAGGAATTTTAGTCCTTGACCCCAACTCATTAAGAGCTTCTAGTGTACTTCACTCATAATATTGGTAACTAACATTGGGAATGTTCCTCCAGACTCCCTTGCAGAGTATACTGCCCGGGTTAATACTAGTCAGGCAAGGTCATGCATACCTGTAATCCTAGCACTTGGGAGGCTGAGGCAGAAGGACCACTGTGATTTAAAGGCCATCCCAGGTTACATAGTGAGTTTAAAGACAACGTGGATTATCAAACTATGGCTTTTATAGGCCAAAACTGGCTCTCCACCTGTTTTGTACAACTTAGAACTAGTAATAGATTTTACATTCTTCATGGTTGGAAAATCTAAATATCCATAAGACTGTTTAGGAACACAGCCATCCTTGTTTTGTTTATATATTGACTTTTGTGTTACTATGGCAACATTAAAACAGAGATATAGCACTCATTGCTTAACACTGTTGCTTAAGACAGTACAGATCACAGTGATACAATTAAAACTCAATAATATATCCAGTTCCACTGCCATTGCTGTACTTGGACTTTGAAAAAATAATCAGTGTATACTCATTTCAAGCAAGAAAAAAGAGCAGGTTTCAAGTATTTTTTTTTCAAGCCACAGTATACTTATATTATTATGAAATTAGATAGTAAAACATTGTTTATTGTACAGTAACACTATGAGTGAGCTAAAATAATATATGTCTTACATAATCTTACACTTCCATATAAATGTCTCACTGTTACCTTAACGACAACATGATTAACATGGACAGTCTTGCTTTATCTCTCTCTACACCTGTTCTAATTCAGTAACTTCACTTTCTTTGTTTGAATGTGATAATACTATTCTCCTGGATACTGATGCTCAGAATATTTGTCTTGTATTCATTATTATTCTCATGTAGGCTGGGGATTCAGCTCAAATGATACTATGGCTACCTCTTTCTACATGCAGTCAGGAAATGTCTTCAGAATCTCATAGGAAATTTTTACTCTACTCATCCTCTTGTGTTCATATTTCCCAATATATTTTTACCTCTGCTGTATTTTAAACTTTCAGTACTGTGATTTTAGTGTTTTTGATCTCTGAACTCGTTTCCATCACTATCATTTCTCTCTTTTATAAAGCCTTAATTGATTTTTATCATGCACTTGCCTAATTCTATAATATTAAGAATACATTTTTGGTGGCCGGGATTTAGCTCAGTGGTTCCGGCGCCTGTCTTGCAAGCACAAGGACCTGGGTTCGATCCCCGGTAACCACATACAATGCTGGGTGTGGAGACTCATGCCCAGCAGCAATCAGTACCACATACCACAGTACCAGGCGTGGTGGCTCACGCCTGTAATCCCAGTACTCTGGAGGCAGAGGCAGGAGGATTGCTGTGATGTGAGTTTGAGGCTGAGCTCAGGGCCAGCCTGAACCACAAAGCAAGACCCTGTTGCAAAAAAAAGAATACATTTTTGCCTTTCAGAAACACTTCTTTTCAGACATCTTTTTTTTTTGGTGGGTTTTTTTTGGCACTAGGAATCAAACTCAGGACCTTGTACTTACAAGGCAAACATTGCAACCAGTGAGCTAAATTCTTGGCCTTAGAGACATCTTTAATCCCTTTAAGTTTAACATGTACCAGGAGTGATGGCACATGCTTGTAATTTCAGCCTCTCAGAAGGCTACGATTGTGGAATTCCAGGCATGGGCCACCCCATCTGGCCCGCTTTGTTCTATATTTTAATAAGTCTCCTGTATAATAATGACTTTCTCCCAGTAACATTTCAGAAAACTATTTCCATAATAAAGAAGGGATTGAGCAGTGAACAAAACTTTTTTCTGCCTTATTGGAACTTGTACTGAAGAGAACAGATACTACAAGTATAATACAGTTTGATAGTGGTTGGTAATATTGAAACATATCAAGATAAAGGAATAAAGACATGAAATTTTAAGTAGTCTCTTCTGAAGGTGTTGACCTTTGGATAGGGAGCTAATGAAGTAGATATGTAAGATAGTACAAAGATCAGAGATAAAGATTTATTCAGGGAT